>JANAVB010011800.1:23060126-23337626 GCA_029216955.1 Iris pallida
CGTGCAAAGCAGATAAATGCTGATGTCCCTCAAATGTCATGGCATACTGATGAGGTGGTGGAGGAGGTGCAGTAGGAGGAGCAGTAGGTGGAGCTGTAGCAGTCATGCTACGACGAAATAACTGAAGAAAACTTGGGCTCAGGGTCCTGAGTACAAGTCGACAGATCGATTCGAAGCGCTGAAAGATGCGTGAGAGAATCATCGCGTAAGAGAGATTTCTATCTCTTGCGACACCGACCCATCATCTGAATCATGGTCTTAGGGCAGAAAATGGAATCCCCTTAAGAATGTGGTACATGGCGGACATCTCAAGAGTCACATCGTCCTTGGAAGTGGATTTTGGAAGGATAGTGGAATAGATGATGCGATGCAATTCATAGTTAAACAAGTTCAGGTTGTTAGCCTGAACTTTCCAGAGCGTACTCTATCAGGTGCACAGAGTTCCGCTTTGAAACTTGCGAGTGTCGTGCCTTCGGAAATCAAATTCAGTGATATCGACTAGCGGTTCACCTTCGTTAGGGATACCAAGATCTCCGCTAAGAGGTTATCATCGAAAATTGATATCAATACCTCCACACGAGTGCTCACATCAAAAGTGTCTAATATGAGATTGCAATAAAATAATCTAATGGCATTAGTTGCTATAGGGAAGCATATTTGAACAAAAGATGTAGCCTAATGCCTCAAAGAAAAGGCGGTGGTCAGGAAATACAGTCCATTTGACGGAGCACCTATGCTATATGGATCTCATGGAGAAGTCTCCATCCACGTAGGGCTTGGTCTAGGGTTTGGAAGAAAAAACCCGTCGAACGCACCGTCGCTCGTTTGGACGGCGAGAAGAGGGAATCCGTATGCGGATGTGAAGATGACCCTTCCTCACTAGGAGTCGTCTTCTTCCTCTTAGATGGATTGAATTTGGGTGCCATTTGTGCAAATTGAAATAAAAATGCACTAATTTAAAGTGGAGAAAGATGAGTTGTACCTCCCGAATCAAAGTATGTCGAAGAGGACGATGATCTCCGCACGATTCCAAATTTTGGAAGATTTTACCACTTGATTGGAAGGTAGGGTGGTGAAGAACTAGGGTTTGGTGCTCGGTTCGGCTGCTGCTGCTGTTTGAAGAAATTTGGAAGCAATGAAAAGAGGGCTCTCGGGTCTGGATATATTACCTGTACCCTCACCGAACTCGGGCCGAATTCGGTCAGAGCTCTGGCCGAATTCGCCGGGTTTTATAAAGTTGATTTTTGCCATCTTTTCATTGTCTCATTTATATTTAATTCAAAGATAGTTATTTTAGCCTTCAATTAACATAATCAATATTTTTTATAGATTAAATGTCGTTACTCAGCGACTGTTTCAGATTAGCGTAGGAGTACTGTCCCAGCTGGCGGAGGTTCACCGGAGAACTCTTAAGTACCGCTTCGCTTCAACCGTAGTTGTGGTGACAGACAGACTCTTTATTGGCTTGTCTCTACACAGTTTTTGCGTAATGATATAATCATAAAAATTATTAATATTATTGACGTCCAAAATTCCTAATTCTTGACGTAAATAATTGAAACGATCTTTCGCTAAAGGTTTAGTGAAGATGTCAGCTAGTTGATTTTCAGTATCTATGTACACAAGGTTTATATCTCCATTTTGATGATGATCTCTAAGAAATGATGTCGAATCTCGATATATTTAGTACGAGAGTGACATACTGGATTCTTAGTCAAATTAATAGTGCTCGTGTTATCACAGAAAATGGAATGTGTGTGTAAAATAATCAT
The DNA here is from genome assembly GCA_029216955.1 of Iris pallida. Classification (NCBI taxonomy): domain Eukaryota; kingdom Viridiplantae; phylum Streptophyta; class Magnoliopsida; order Asparagales; family Iridaceae; genus Iris; species Iris pallida. The sequence goes on from JANAVB010011800.1 coordinate 23,061,899, forward strand.
AGTCTTCTAGGGTTTGTTTCATCCACAAAATCTGAGCACAACACGTCCTGCGCGATGTACTCAGCCTCTGTTGTTGATAGGGCTACAGAATTTTACTTTTTACTAAAACCATGAGACTAAGCCTTGCCTAAGAAATGACATGTGCCACTGGTACTTTTTCTATCAACTTTGCATCCAGCAAAATCTGCATCCGAATAACCAATAAGGTCAAAGGACTTAGTTTTGGGATACCACAAGCCAACAGAATAAGTGCCCTTAAGGTATCGAAAGATACGCTTAACTGCGGACAGATGTGATTCCTTTGGTTAGCTTGAAAACGTGCACACAGGCAAACACTAAACATTATATCTGGACGACTAGCAGTTAATAAAGTAAACTACCAATCATACCTCGATACTTACGTGTGTCGACTGGCTTGCCTTGTTCATCTGAATCAAGCTTTGTTGAAGTGCCATGGAGTGCCAATAGGTTTGACATTGTCCAGATCAAACTTCTTTAGCAGTCTTTTTGTATACTTGGCTTGATTTATGAACGTCCCATTATCAGTTTGTTTGATTGCAGTCCGAGAAAGAATTCAGCTCTCCCTCATGCTCTCTCAAACTCATTCTGCATACACTTAAAAATTCTTGACACAGAGATTCATCAGTAGATCCAAATATAATATCGTCAACATAGATTTGAATTAAGAAGTTTGCCATTAAAAGACTTAATAAACAGTGTAGTGTCAACCTTGCCTTTGAAAAGCCGTTGTCAAGTAGAAAAGAGCTTAGACGATCATACCAAGCACGAGGGCTTGTTTTAAACCGTATAAGGCTTTCTTCAACTTGAAAATGATCTGGGTTTTTGAAATCCGTGAAACCTGGAGGTTGCTACAAAAACTCTTCTTTTATATAAACCATTTAAAAAAGCACTCTTGACATCCATTTGAAATAGTTTGAAATCATGAAAACACGCAAATGCATATAACATGCGAATGGATTCTAATCTCGCAACTGGGGCATAAGTCTCATCGTTGTCGATACCTTCTTCTTGATTGTATCCTTGAGCTACGAGTCGAGCCTTATTACGAGTCACTAAACCATTCTCATTTAGTTTTATTTCGGAATACCCAACGGGTGCCAATGATCGGATGATCAAGGCTGGGAACAAGTTTCTAAACTTGATTCCGTTCAAATGGTTTAATTCCTCTTGCATAGCCTCTATCCAAAAACTATTACTACATGCTTCATCAATAGTTTTGGGTTCTAGCTGTGAAATAAATGAACACTAGAAACAATCTCTACTGGATGTACGAGTACTTACTCCTTTGGTAATATCACCAATTACCAAATCTTTTGGATGATCAGCTGTAAATTTAACCTTTCGGTAGATCTGAAGGTAGCTGGTTCCTGGATCTTCTCTAGGAGGTTCAGCTAGTGCAGAGTTTGGTTGAGAATCAGCTGGGTTGAGCTTGGTACAGTGGATCTTCGTCATTGTCATCGATAGTCATTTGATTCAATTCATCAAAGTGACATTGATTGACTCTTCGATGATCATGGTACGTTGTTGAAGACTCTATCCTTTTTTGGCCGCATAACCTAAAAATATACCTTCATCGGCATTTTCATCAAATTTTCCCAAATGTCTTTTGTATTAAGAATAAAACATTACAGCCAAATATTCTAAGTATGAAACTGAAGGAATTCTATCAAACCACTAAATGGAGTCTTTTTCGATTTGGGTCGAATTTAGAACTCTATTGAGTACAAAGCAAGCTGTATTGACAGCTTCAGCCCAGAATATTTGGGTAGACTAAACTGGTTTAACACCTCACTGGCCATTTCGGTTAGAGTTCTGTTCTTACGTTCCACAAATCCATTTTGTTGTGGAGTCCTAGGGCAGGAGACTCGTGTATAAATCGTGTGTGTCACAAAATTGCTCAAAATCAGCATTCTCGAATTTGCCTCCATGATCGCTTCTTATGTGAGTGATCATGTAACCTTTTTTATTATGTACTTTCTGCAAAAGGCGACAAATTCGGATAATGCATCATTCTTGCGTGTCAAGAAATATACCCACGTGTATCTAGAAATCATCTACAATTACGAAAGCATAAAGTTTACCTCCGAGGTTAGCAACTCTGCTAGGACCAAATAAGTCCATATGACCATTATAGAGGTCTAGTAGTACATACTACTGCGTTACTGATTTGAATGTGGATCTGGTAGCTTTGTTCCTTTCACATTGACTGCATACCAAATCCTTCTTGAATGTAATATCCGGTAAACCGCGTACTAGCTTCTTTGGATAATCTTGATATTGTATCCATATTAGCGTGACCGAGTCTCATATGCCACAGATGACTCTCATCACTTTGGCCATTAAGCATCTACCTGAAATGTTAGTTTCTTCTAACAATAGAAAACATATATTGTCTTCCCTGATACCTTCAAAGATATACTACCAGTTGAGCTATCAACTATAGTACATTTTGTCTTTGCCAAAGTTGATTCCATAACCATGATCGCTAGGTGACTTATGCTGAGTAGGTTATGTTTCAACTCGGTAACCAGACAGACATCCTTAATCACAGGATAGGAGACTTACCAACATCACCGATACCAATAATATACCCTTTCAAATTATTACCGAAGGAGACATAGCCTTCCTTCTTTTTCTTCGACAGTGTTGCAAATAGGGTAGCATCACCGGTAATATGCCGTGAGCAACCGCTGTCGAGGATCCTTTGCTTCTAGCATGTGGGGGTTCCACCTACAAAACAGTTTGCAGATAAAACCTTTGGTACCCTTTCTTGTAGGGTCCTGAATTGTTAGCTTTAGGTATCCAGCATAAACATTTAAATCAACAAGCTTTCTCATTCTACATGCAGATGATATATGACCAATGAGGCCACAATAATGATATTGTGCATGTCGAGTGTTGAAAGCTGAGTGGTGTGCATGGTTGGTAGGTTTAGGTTTTCTAGTATAGAAAGAAGCATACCTATAATCTTGTTTGGGCTTAACCTTTTGGGGTAAAGGTTTGATAGGGTTAGGTCTGACAGTGTTGGCTTGGGAATGTTCCGATTTTTCGGTAAGTGACACGTGTTAGGGAAGGAAGCAGCAGGCTCAGGCTGTTTTCCTAACCTAATTTCCAATCTTTTGGAAGTGTCATACAACTAGTATAGAAGTAAGTGATTCCATTCTGATTTGTGCACATCGAAGACTTTTCTTCTCTATAGAAAGTTCTTCCTTGAGTTGGTCAATAATTTGTCTTTCTCTTCAGATGACTTGGTAGTCTCGTGTAATAAGAGCTTTATTGAAGAAGCTCACCAGACTCACTAACATTATTTCTAACCTCAGCTAGTAGGTCGGTAAGTCTACCTATTTCACCTTTGTACTCTTTGAGTACCTTCTTAGCGGTCTGATACTTACTACGCAGTTCCTGTAATCAGTCATCAGGTCACTGAAGGCATCTCATAATTGCTCAAAGGTGAAGTCATCATAAGTATCAACTACAGGTTCAGTAGGTACCTGATCGGATGCTATAAAGCATACGTTTGCAGCGTCTTCTGATTGTTCGTCTTCTGAGTCGCTGGCTTCACTTTCATGCCATAAGCTGGTGTTGGCATATTCTGTGATGTTGATCTCTTCAGGTTCCCTTTTTTATACCTGTTGCTCTTCTTGCTTGATGATGAGTTTGTGGGACATCCTTCTTCATGTGTCTCTTCTCTTGCAACCATAGCAGACAGCATCTTTTTGATACCAGTTGTTGCTGTTGTTCTTTTTGACTCTCTTCTCATGTCTCATGAATCTTTTGAACTTCCTTGCTAGGAGTGCTTGATCTTCAGCGTCAGATCCACTGCTGTCTGAGTCATCTTCAGCGACTTTTCTGTGCTGAGCCTTGAAAGCGATTGTCTTCTCCTTTGGTGTAGGCTCTTCAAAATCTTGTAGCTCCAGTTTCATGAGTAGTTTACCCATGAGTACTTCGAGGGACATAGTTGTGAGGTCGTTCCCTTCAATAATTGCAGTAGCCTTGGAATCCAGTTCTTGGTGAGAGCTCGCAGGAGTTTGCGAATCTTTTATGGTTACTGTAATCTTTGCCTAGGATGACAAAGGATTTACAATATCCAAGAACCTCTCAAACATTTGTGTAACTGTTTTGTTGGGCTTCATCTTGAACGCCTCGTACTCTTGAGTAAGTCTGCTGACTTTAGATTCCTTGACTTGAGTCGTGCCTTCATGTGTGACTTCAAGTAGCTTCCATACTTCATTAGCCGTTGTGCAGATAGACACCCTGTTAAATTCAGTTCTGTCTAAAGCACAAAAGAGAGCATTAATGGCACGTGCGTCAAGACTGGCCCTTTTCTTTTCTTCCTCTGTAATCTGCTATGGGGTTTTTCAACTAAAACTCCATCAACATTTATACGAGGTGGCTTTGATAGCCATCAAGAACATGGACCATAATCAAAGTCAAGAGATTTCAAGAAGAAACTCATCCGTGTTTTCCAATATGTATAATTCGTACCATCAAACAGTGGGGGTCTATTTGTGGCCTGGCCTTCACTTGTGAATTTCACAGTTGCCATGTGTTGTGCTGTGATCTATATAACAGTTAATTAAAATGATAAATAATTGCACTGTTACCTTTGCTTTACCTGTAACACCCTCTCTGATACCAATTGTAGGAACGAAATAGTAAAGCGTAATACTCTAGAGGGGGTGAATAGAGTTGGCAGCGGATAATGCTAATTAAAAATATTAGCAGCACAATCACAGAATATTAATCAAAACGGAAATAAAGTAAAGACAGAGTTAAGAGAGCAAACGCAAAGACAGCGATGTATACTGGTATCCCTCTGTTGAGGACTAATCCAGTCGGTAGAACTCTTGCTACCAGTTGAATCCACTATTGGAAAAACTGCAAGTTTTCTTACGAAGTCCTTGCAACTTCTACAACGCGAGCTTTGATACGAAGAACTCGTCCAACTTCAAATGTGAAGAGGTATTCTTCAATCAAGCCTTCTGATTACAATCTCTCAGAAACTTCTAGACCGTACCGCACTGGCAAATTGACTAAAGGATTGTAACTGGCTTGGGATCTGAAATTGAAAGCTCTAGAAAACTCTTTGGAAGACTGAAAGCTTTAGATAGAGAGAAGATTGAAAGTGAATGAGTGAGTTGAAATGATCGAAATCCTTCTCTATTTATAGGAGTTCTAAAGGCAGACTTCTGACAGAATTCGGGCAGAATTCGGACAGAACTCTTTGAGCAAATCTCGGTCAAATTCGCAACTGCAGGAGGACCAAGTTCCAAGGATTCAAAATCACAACGGCCACTAACCGAACTCTGGCCGAACTCTGGCCGAACTCGGTCCGAGTTCTGTCAGGGTTAAGTCAGGGTTTAGTTAGGGTTTGAAAAAGCTTTTGGTGATCTTTGAAAACCTTTTTGAAAACCTTTTTGTAAACCTTTTTTAGAGGTCATTTTAAAAACATTTTGAACTCATTTGAGGGTAGCCTATTTGCCAGTACGACCGATGTACAACATATTCTTAGACTCAAATAAATGAAAATACATTACATAAGGAATTACAGACTCGAGTAGGCAAACAGATCTTCGATCTTGAATTCAGTGGATAGTCAATCTTGATCATGTCCAAGAATCCGAGATGTCCCATATCCAGACAGAGTTTGATCAATTATTAAAATCAAGTTGACCATATGACCAATGGGCCAACAACCCCCCCCCCCCCCCCCCCCGCGCTCTAGCTCGGGTTCGAGCCCCCTTACTGTTGTTTCTTTTTCTTTTTCTTTTCTTTTTTCTTTTCTTTTCTTTTCTTTTCTTTTCGGTTATATATATATATATATATATATATATATTATATATATATATATATGTATATACATATATATATGTATATACATATATATATATATATATATATATATATATATATATATATATATATATATATATATATATATTATATTTAGTACTTTATTATAATGTATATGTATGTATATGTATATATTTTCATGTGTATATATATTATTATATATATAACTTTATAATTAAGTGTTTCCTTATATATATATATATATATATATATATATATATATATATATATATATATATATATATATAAAATATATATATATATATATATATATATATATATATATATATATTAAAAAATATAATATATATATATATATATATATATATATCTATATATCTATATATATATATATATATATATATATATATATATATATATATATATATTACTTTATAAATTAAGTATTTCCTTATACATATATATGTACTTTTTACATATGTATGTATATATTCACTATGCATAATTTTACCTTATCAAATATTAATATTTATTTTGCACTTTTTACCAATTTGTATTTTAGTGTATTTAAATTACTGCAACCATTTGGTGTCCAAGCCTAGCATGGGTTTTTTGGGCCCAAATGTGTTTTCACACATTCAAGACCTGTACAAGTCATATTGGACTTGATTCATGGCCTTGGATCCTGTATTTGAACTTTTGTTCAAATTATGTACATGGACAAAATACGCAGATAATTAATTATTTAATTTCAATTGTGTGCAATGATGTTTTTGATTTTCTAAAAATACTTAAAGTACTATTAAAATTTTGAAAAATAGTATTTAGATACTATGTTAATTTAGCTAATTTAGTATAATTTTTATAGTATTTAATTTACTATTTTACCACTAGTTTGGCATATGAAACCAAAACTCATTTTCTGTATACTTAGGAAAACTGATTTTTATAAAATACTTGTACTGGTTAATAAATTCCAGAAAAATTATAATAAATTTCTATAATTAGCAAAGATCATTTTGGTACTTTATTTTATGTAAAAATAAGCTTTTTATCTATCTCAAAAATTGTTAAAATACAATGATCATTTGATTTATTTATTGATTAATTACGACTTGTAACTTTTTGTGTTACTTTGAGTTTTAGCCGTGTTGAACCTCACCCCTCACTAGTGTAAAGATCCTAGAAAGTTAGTTAAAGTAGTGTGTCACCCCACATTGGTCTCCTATGTCAAAGTCATCATTTTGGCTAGGTGCCAGTCACAAGTCGTGTTTCACAAATTAGTGTCTTAGCGTTTTAGCTTAGTGTAAAAACTAAGTTATTGCATTTATTTCTACAGTGACGAGTTACCAGACATCTATAGCACTTTTATCGCAGCTTGTTTTGCTTTGCTTTGCTAGAGGCAAGTACTTTCTACAAACTTTACATACTGTTACATAAATACTGCTAATCCAACCATGTTAAATGCTGATCCTTGGGGTAGCAAGTTAAAATATCACATATTGTACTTTCTATTACTACCATGCTTAGAACAGTCTTTATGTATCTCTCACGTGATTAGAATATGGGTTATGGGGAAACTGTTAGTAGCGTACGTGATCATGCCCCCTTACTCGTACGTACGTACCGAGCAAGGTTGACATTTTATATGTATACCTTATCGTAGGCGCACCAGCTGTATTTGTACGTATGTACATCTATCGCTTGTTTTACTTGTACGGAAGTACATTTTATATACTCGTACCATAGTATATTTTACACCTATTGACGATCACGTACCTGCTACAGTTTTAAACATTACATATACATCTGTCTCTATGACATATGTGTCCTTGCCATGATAGATTGTGTGATGCCATGTTTCCAGTTATTCCTCTTATGCTCATTTCCATGTTTCATATGCTAGTTTGCTAGATTCAGTACTTGCTCCCGTCCTGACAGGATAACGTTGTAGGTGTCCTTACTGAGGAGGAGTTACTCTGCGACTCATATTATGGAGATACTGCCGAGGACCCGGCTTTGCCATACGAGGATGTTCCTGCGGGGAGACTTGTCTAGTTTGCTTAGCTGTTTGGGATATTTAGTGTAGTCATGTATTAGGCTACATATTTTGTAACTGGACATGTATCCAGTTTTACTTTTCTGAACACTTGTACTTTGGACTTATTTCTATATATGAGACGACTTTTGTGTTTGGAGCATTTATGACTTTTATTCACTTATAGAACTGTTAGCACATTTAGTCTTATCATGTTGTCTTTAGAACAGCTTACTACATTTTTTCTCAAGCGTAGGCTGGGCATGACTCGGCCTGGCCCAACAATTTGGGTAGCGGGTCGTGACATGTTTTTAGTGGTGGCCCATGCAGGTCCTGACTAAATTGTTTGGTTACGTTATTGTACCAAACATGCCTGCAATTAGGAACTTAAGGTAATTAAACAATATTAAGAATGACGCTTAGAACACCTAGAGGAATGCTAGGATTGCAACATAGGAAATACATCACATGCTTGCTATTATAATTAGATTTTCTTGCCTATGATTGCTTACTTTAAACAAGTCCTTATAAGTCCTTTTTATTTTTTTATTAGATGGTGCTTACTCGTTCGTCCCAGTATGTTACACCTGAGAATGGTGCACTCCATATTCAGTCAGCTGACCAGTTGACTGATACATCCCCACCTCCACCTACCACACTCCCCCACTCCACAGATCCACAGACCCAGATGCCTCCACCACCTTCCACATCCCAGTCCCAGCAGGCCCCGATACTTCCACTACCCCCTATCATCATACCTACCCAGGCTTCCGTCACACTCGACGGAAACCAGCTGCTCACTATGATCCAGGGTTCCTAACAACCCATCAGGAGCAGACTGCCCTACTCCGCCAGAGCATGGAGCGTTCTGAGGAACGTCCCGTGGTCCCACCACCTGTAGAGCCATGGCAGAGAGCGGGGACGATCAAGGACTTCATGGGTCTGAATCCCAAGGAGTTCTCAGGGACTGAGGGCATAGTAGTAGCAGATGACTGGTTAGATTCGGTAGAGAGGAAGCTCCTAGGAGTCAGGATGCCGGGTGACCTCCAGGTCGAGGCAGCGGGATTTCTGCTGATAGACTTGGCAGGAGTCTGGTTCCGGAATGAGCCGTTATTTGCGAGAGGGAGAGCCACTTGGGACCAGTTCAAGACCCAGTTCAAGAAGAAATTCTTCTCGACCACTGCTAGAGTAGCCATGGGGCTACGATTCCAGAACATCCAGCAGGGGAACCGTTCTGTTGATGACTATGCGGCAGAGTTTAGTCGCCTGAGCCGTTTTGCTCCTAGTCTGGTTGCAGGTCCAGAGGAGATGATCCGTAGGTTTTGCCATGGTCTAGTTCCAGACATTGGCATTCTTATAGTGGCGAACGGTACGACTGACTACTACCAGAGCCTAGAGTTGGCCCGGAGCATCGAGGAGCATCTTCTGTCTAGCAAGAGGCCGACTTCTGTACATCATGAGGGACCGTCCAAGCGTCAGGCTTTCCAACAGAGAGCACCGACGCCGCCCCAGCAGACTTACCGTCCCCCTACACCACATCATCAGACCCCGCCAGTTAGAGCCCCGGGACCCCGACATCAGCAACAGCAGCCGAAGGGAGCTATATGTTCTTTCTGCGGAAGACCAGGGCATGATTACTCCATCTGCAGGAAGAGGTTGAAGCAGTGCTTAGTTTGTGGGTCTGCCACCCACATGATACGGGAATGCCCAGTAGCCAAGGGACCTAGAGGATCGCTTCCGACTTAGCAGCAGAGGTTTGGGCAGCATCTACAGCAGCAGAAGGGACCTCAGGAGAAGGTTTATAGTCTAGCTCTCAAGCCGGAGCCGGAGCAGGTTTCGGAGCCAGATTACTTAGCTGACGTCATCACATGTTATATTTATTTACATACTTTTCTAGCTGTATGCTTGTTTGATTCGGGTGCATCTCATAGCTTCCTACCATTAGAGTTTATGCATAAACACCATCTAGTAGCTACACCTACTGTAGAGATTAGCAGAGTGATGACAGGAGGGGGACCAGTGCCTATTAGATCTATCTATAGATGTTCTATTTTTATAGTCGAGAGAGAGTTCAGGGGACGATTCTTTGTGATGCCACTCCCCAGTTATGATATCATATTGGGGATGGACTGGCTTAGCTATGCCCATGCATCTATAGATTGCCATGAGGGTAGTATTTTGTTCAGTCCCCCAGGCACAGCACCATTCAGTGTCAGGAGGACAGGACCGGAGATCAGCCTAGAGCCGAACTGTTGTGCGACAGTCGGAGACGTAGCACCGCCATACCCTATTATTAGGGAGTTTATGGATGTATTCCCAGAGGATCTTCCAAGGCTTCCGCCTGACAGAGATGTGGAGTTCACCATAGATTTAGTGCCGGGTTCATCACCAGTATCCCGGGCTTGCTATAGAGTGAATCCCAAGGAGGCAGTAGCGATGAAAGAGCAGATTGATGACCTGTTGAAAAAGGGTTTCATTCGATCCAGTGCTTCTCCATGGGGAGCGCCAGTGCTCTTTGTGCCTAAGAAGGATGGTACAGTCCGGTTGTGTATTGACTACCGGGCCTTGAATGCCATCACCATCAAGAACAAATATCCTCTGCCCAGGATAGATGATTTGTTCGACCAGTTGAGCGGGGCGAAGGTGTTTTCCAGGATAGACTTGAGATTCGGGTACCACCAGGTGAAGGTTAGGGCAGTAGACATCCAGAAGACGGCGTTCAATATGAAGTACGGACAGTACGAGTTTCTGGTGATGCCATTTGGTCTCACAAATGTGCCAGCTGTCTTTATGAATCTGATGAATAAGATATTTCACCAGTATCTGGATAAGTTCGTCGTAGTGTTTATCGACGACATCCTGATATACTCGAAGACGCCGGAGGAGCATGCAGAGCACTTGCGGATAGTTTTGGGGATTCTGAGGCAGGAGAGATTGTTTGCCAAATTGCCAAAGTACGAGTTCTTTTTAGACCGAGTAGAGTTTCTCGGCCATGTAGTCACTAGAGATGGAATCTCGGTGGATCCTAGGAAGATTGCTGTAGTTGAGACATGGAAGGCTCCGATGTCAGTTTCAGAGATCAAGAGCTTTCTGGGTTTAGCAGGCTATTATAGAAAGTTCGTCCAGGACTTTGCTAGGATAGTTGAACCCATGACGAAGTTGACACGGAAGGACGCAGAGTATATCTGGTCAGAGGACTGCCAGACAGCGTTTGATGAGCTGAAGAGGAGGCTGACGACCGCTCCAGTTCTGACATTACCTTCAGGTTCTGGAGGTTTCACCATATACAGTGATGCTTCTGGGAAGGGGCTAGGATGTGTCCTACAGCAGCATGGGAAAGTGATTGCTTATTGCGGACTCATGAGAGGAATTATCCTACCCATAACCTAGAGTTAGCTGCGGTGATCTTTGCACTCAAGTTATGGAAATATTACTTATACGGAGTGCGTGTGGAGATCTTTGCTGACCACAAAATCTTGAAGTATGTGTTCACGCAGAAAGAGCTGAACATGAGGCAAAGACGATGGTTGGAGTTGATGAAAGACTTCGACATCGATTTACAGTATCACCCTGGAAAGGCAAATGTGGTGGCAGATGCGCTGAGCAGGCATCCGATGGCATGATACTTGATGATTGATCGACATTTACGGGAGGATCTGGAGAAGCTCGGCATCGAGCTAGTTCGGCCAGGATCAGTGATACAGATGATGTCGCTTGACATTCAGTCAGGTTTGATGGAGCAGATCAGGGAGGCACAGTCTACAGATGAGAGCCTTCACAGACTTCGTGCCCAGGTGTTAGCAGGATTGCTGGATGAATTCATGATAGCAGAGGATGGATCCTTGAGGCATGGCAGCCGATTGTGCGTGTCAAAGGGAGAGCTGGTAGAGGCTGTCTTGCAGGAGGCACACCGATCGAGATATTCTATTCACCCTGGTGCTAACAAGATGTACCGTGACTTGCGGGAACATCTTTGGTGGCACGGGATGAAGAGGGATGTATCACGTTTTATCTCGAGATGCCTAGTTTGCCAGCAGATCAAGGTGGAGCGCCAGAGGCCAGCTGGTTTGATGCAGCCGTTACCTATTCCCGAGTGGAAGTGGGAACATATTACGATGGACTTCGTTTCAGGGCTTCCTCGTTCCCAAGGAGGGAAGGATGCCATTTGGGTCATCGTGGACAGGCTGACGAAGTATGCGTACTTCATACCCTTCAAGGTGGGGCTTTCTACCGAGAAGTTGGCAGAGCTATACATGCAGCAGATAGTTCGCCTACACGGAGTGCCGGTGAGCATCGTGTCGGACAGAGACAGCAGATTTACATCCCACTATTGGAGGAGCTTGCAGGTGGAGTTGGGCAGTAGGCTCAAGTTCAGTACGGCGTACCACACGCAGACAGATGGGCAGTCCGAGACGATACAGACACTGGAGGATATGCTGAGGACCTGCGTGCTGGACTTTGGAGGATCATGGGAGAGCCATCTGTACTTGGTAGAGTTTTCATACAACAACAGCTACCAAGCCAGTATCGGTATATCTCTTTTCAAGGCGCTTTATGGACGACGATGCCGCACACCGCTCTTTTGGGATGATATTGGAGATAGAGTTATGCTTGGGCCAGAGATGATCACGGATGCAGCAGAGAAAGTCGGGATGATCAGAGACAGGCTCAGAGTAGCTCAGGATAGGCAGAAACACTGGACTGATGCTAGTCGTAGGCCGATGGAGTTCGCAGACGGTGATATGGTGCTAGTGAAGATATCACCTACTAGAGGGATGATCCGGTTCGGACGAGGAGGGAAGCTGAGCCCCAGATACATCGGGCCGTTCGAGGTACTTGGCAGGATCGGAGAGGTAGCTTACAGGGTTGCACTTCCACCCAACCTAGCAGGAGTTCACGATGTCTTTCACGTATCTCAACTGAGGAGATATGTTCTGGACCCCAGTCATGTGCTAGATCATTCAGAGTTGGAGGTCGGACTGAGCCTTACAGTTTCTGAGCAGCCAGTGGAGATATTAGACAGGAGAGAGAAGAGGCTGAGGAACAAGGTTATACCCTTAGTACGAGTAGCTTGGAGCCGTCACTCTCCAGGTGAATCTACTTGGGAGAGGGAGTCGGACATGAGGGAGAGATACCCTTACCTGTTCGATCCAACCGCTGCGAGGGAACCACCCGTTCCCGCTTGATACCTTAGAGGTTAGTTTCGATCATAGCCTTAGTCATTTGTTGCATTGCTTGCTATGTTAGAATATTGTCGGGTCTTCAATCCTTGTGAATTTCGAGGACGAAATTCTTTAAGGAGGGAAGACTTGTAAGCCCCTGTTTTTCAAATTTCATTTTAATTAGTGTTAATTAATTTTTAATGTCAATTTTAGCCTTAAAATAATTATTTAGATTTTTAGGAATTTTTCTAGAATTTTTAAATGATTTTTAAATTAGTTTTAAAATACAAAAATATTAATTTGCAATTTTTTAAATTGTTTTAATATCATTCTGTTATTTTTAGATTTGTTTTTATATCAGTATGCAATTAGTAAAATGTTTTAAAGTGTGGAATGCAAATTATATTTGCATTTATACTCTGTTAGAGGCCTAGTTGTAATAACCTAAACTCTAGGGGCCCTAATGCTAAACCGCCATCAACCCCCCCACGACCTCGGCCACCTGGCCTCGACGACCAGCCGCCATTTCCGGCCAGCGCACGACCGTCCGACCGACCTAGGACCGCCTCAACCCCCTATTTAAATCCCCCCTTCGACTCCCCAGACCGAGCCCTAACCCTAAACCACCACCACGACCACCCCCGACCACCGTAGAGCTTCAACTCCGACGAAAACCCTAGCCGTAGCCCTAGCTCCGACGAACTTCCCCGTCCAGCCTCCACGGTTGACGTCGTCGCCTTCGACCACCACCATTCGACGCGCCCGGCCAAGGCGAACGCGTCGCCACCCGAGTGCCACCGTCTCGACCGCTCCTCAGCCCGCCAGCACCCTCGAAATCCCTCTTCGACGACCGAACACGTGAGTAACAGAGCTCTTCTCGTGTCATCCGTGTCCCGAAGCCACGTGCATGGTTCGCCAGGACACGGGGACACTAGTCCAGTGTTTGGACACGTGTTTTAGCATTCGTACGTGTCGTGCACAGCACGGACACGTAGAAATCCTGTGTCCCTAACTGTTCGGACACAGGATCGATTTTTTTTTTATATATAATGTTTAACCTAACCTAAATAAATTAAATTAAACCCTAACTCTAACACAACCCTCGGGCTGACCCCCTGGCCAGTCCGACCCGACTTAACCCCACCCCCCTCCCCCCCCCCCTCGCGCTCTGGCTCGGGTTGGAGCCCCCTTACTGCTGTTTCTTTTTTTGTCACGACCCGATCCCAAATAATTGGGTCGAACCGGATCATGCCCAGCCTGCACCGTTGTTGAGACGGCGGCAGTAAGCTGTTCAGTAGCAGGTAACCATACAACAACTCTATATTTGTCACAACTCAAAATTTAGAAATTTAAAACTTTATTAAACTTTTACAATGAAATAAAAGATACAACTTAAACCATTTTCTACATACATCAAGAAGAAAAGAAAACTCTAGGCAAACAACTCATCAGTCTCGAAATCCTCGTCTTGGGATCGCGGAACAAAGCCTCATCAGTGATACCTAAAATGTTGGTTCTCCAGTCAGGAGGGAGCAAAGTACAATTCATGCTAATTTAACAATTGAAATAATAATAGAATCATGCACTTTTAAACAATTTTAAAAATCAACTAAGCAGTTACAGTTTTAAAACAGTTACAGTATCTGTGATGTGAATAGGCAATGAATATGACCGGCTTGGGTTGTACAGTTGTATCATATTGATACGATATGGCTTATCCCCGTGTGTATGAGGGGTAAGCTAACACAGTCAGTATACAGTTTTGGATGTGGTCATACTCATTACACTACTCCCCCAGTCCCCAATAGTTACAGTAGTTATAGTCAGTGCTCTCAGAGAGAGTTCCGTGTTGCATCGTGGTTTAAACTTGCATTAAAACGATTACTAAATAATTGTAAACTAACACAAAATGCACTTGCCTTGGTTTGACTGGATTCGTTTGTTGATTCCGGGTTGATGCTAGTACAGTCCTCGAAATCCTACGATTGAGAATTAGACTCAGATATCAGGTTTACCAACCTAGCTACGCTAGTTGAAATCTCTATTTGCGTCCTAGTCCAATTTTAGTTCTTTAATTAACCAAACACAGAAAAACACGGTTATTAAGTGCGTTGATTTAATACGAGAGAAAATATCATTTTAACTTTTGAATTCGGGAAAACACCGTCGCTGCCAGATTATTTATAAAAACTTGGTAATTTTTATAAATATAGTTATAAAGCTAATCTTTCTTATTTTAGTGAGAAATACATGATTTTTAATTATTAATAAACTCGTTAATTTTTAGGTGAGAAATATTAATTAATTTTTTATACGAAGATACTTTTTAATCATTTTAATCGTTAAATAATAAAACACGAAAAGCCAAAAAATGACAGGAAAACCTAAGCTATTACAGTTACAGACCAGCCAGCTGGGCTTATGCCCATTACAATTTATTTACATAAATTGAAATAAGATAAACTGCCGTTAGTCCTAAACTGAAATAGAAATTAAATAGAATTTAAACAGAAAATAAATAATAAAAATAAAGATAACTAGTAAGTCTCAGATAATGGTCCGATCCTCATTTTGGCTAATTGCCTCAACGTCCGGGCGGGGCCGGTATCGTTTACACTTAGCCGGGTCCATTGACCGATACGGTCGTCACCCAAAAATCAAATATCAAATAAATTTTGAAAATCATTTTAAATTCATTTTGAAAATAAATTCAGGATTTACGAAAAAATCGGGCAGCATCTCCTCTGTTTTTGGTCAACCCAAAAACTGGGAAAATAGCGCCGATAATTCCTGCAAGTCCCAAACCAGGGAAAAAACCCGTATTTTATATATATAAAACATCCACAGCCAATCCATAGAATAATCGGGACGACCCGAAATAATTTCGGAAGTCCGATTCCAATTCTACAAATCACAGAACGTTCCCGAAAAAATCCGGAGAACTAAAACACACCAAAAACCATTCCCAAAATATTTCGGGAATCTAAAATAACTCACAGGACTTTTTCGAAAGTCCCGGAAATTACGACGTCGCTAAAACCGAATTCCCAAAAGGGAATCGGGGACCATTTCATCATCAACAAAATAATAAAATAGCGAGACAGGGGGTTATACCTCGGATTGCTCGGCTAGAGCTCTCAGATGTAAAATAGAAAGAAAATGATGAGATCCAGATCAGCAAACGTTCCCGAAACAATGCTGGAACCAGCGTCGTCGAAGCAACGCCGAGAAATTCAGAGTCTAGGGCACGACAGGGGTGCCAACAGGAGAAAGCTCGCCAAAAAGGGAACTGACCAGGGGCGGATCCGCGGGTTCTGACCCGGATCGGCAGGGAGCGCCGAAGGGGCACCGCACGGGGAAACGGGATTCGCCGAGCAAGGGGACGGTTGGCCTCGTGGTCGCCGGAGAGGCAGGCCGAGGGGGCGCTGGTCGCTGGGAACGGCGACGCTGTCGAAGGAAGCGCGGCCAGGGGGCTTGCTGGTCGGGGCGCAGAGGGGAACGGCCGACGGGGGTTGGTCGGCCGGAGAACAGGGCGCGGGGGTCGCCGGAGTCGGGCCTGGCCGCGGGGGTCGCGCGGTCGGGCGGTCGCGCTCGCGGGGGAGCGAGCTGCGTCAGCGAAGAGGGGGCTGGCACGGAGTTCGGGGAGAGGGGCGGCCGACAGGGAACGGGCGGACAGGGGCGGTGCGGGTGGCCGCGGCTCGCCGGAGGGACGGTCGGCGGAGGATGGCTCGGCCGCGAGTTGGGGTTGGTGGAGAATGTTGGGAGTGGGGGTTTGGGAAAATGGAGTTGGTGAAGGTAAAGTAGAGAGGAGAGTTAGGGGTTGATGAAGAGAAGGGTTTGAGAGAGGTTCTGTTCTCTGTGAATATAGAGGAGTGAGAGAAGAGAGTTTTTAGTCTACAGGTATTCCGTAAAGAAGTGGGAAGAAATGGGGAGTTAATAAAGTAAGAGTGGGGGAAACTTTCCATCTCCAGTAGGAGAATGTGGGATGTGGTGTTGAGGTGAGCTGGAGTAACCGTAGGGGAGGAAAGTGAGGGGTTTGAGGAGTTACGGAAATGAGGGGGTGAGTAATAGAACGTGTGAGAGAAGATTGTAGGTGCTGGTCCATCGGGACCAGCTCACCAAATATGTTTTTTTTATATTATTTAAACCAAGTCAGATTTAATAGGAAGGGAAAAATGAAATTGGGTTCGGGCTCAGGCCTGGGTCTTGGTTCGGACTCGGGTCTGGGTCTGAATTCGAAAATCCATGTTATATAATTTTTGAAATCATTTACACTCAGAAAAAAAATATAATAATAACAATAATAATAATAATAAATTTACTAAAATTAATACTAAATCACTAATAATAATTAATTACAAAACATGGGTTTCACAATCTTCCCTCCTTAGAAAATTTCGTCCTCGAAATTTGAAGAGTAGGGTAGGAATTATCTCAGGTCAAGTTGGTACGAGTACTGCACTCGTAACTCAGGTCCAACAATAAGAATTTCCAAGTCAGTCGTGGATGATACGGTTTAGGTACAAGTTTCATTTATGATATCATCCATGCAGAAAAATACAAAAACGAACCAAAGTACACGAGGTTGATCAGACCATCCTACACCGGTCCTGATTAGACAATATATTAGTGGGTGCACCCAATAAAATACCGTCATGATCAAGCTTGATAAAAAAGATAGCTTATAAAACTAGGCTAATTTAGCAGCATCAGTCAAGTTTAGAATGAAAAGATAAGGAATAGGAGTTTACGTGATGGCTCAAATTCTGATCTTCTTCTCACCTCTGACTACGCTTGCAACTGGTTTCTCTGGCACTGAAAGGTTGAGTCCAATCTTCAGCTCTGAATTATCCAATATGGGACTTGGATCCGGAATATAGCGTCTGAGCTGTGAGACGTTGCACACTCTCAAGATCAGCCGGTAGAGCTAACCGGTACGCTGCTTCCAACTCGTCTTAAAAATTCAAATGGCCTGATGTATCTGGCCTCAATTCCCAGCTCCATCAAAACTGATTGTTCCTCCGGTAGGAGAAAACTTCACAGGAATGCTATCTCCTTCTTCAACTTCACCGGTCGACTACTACTATCAACCCAATGCTTATGTCCGTCTTGGCAATCCTGAG
Source organism: Iris pallida (assembly GCA_029216955.1). NCBI lineage: Eukaryota > Viridiplantae > Streptophyta > Magnoliopsida > Asparagales > Iridaceae > Iris > Iris pallida. The sequence goes on from JANAVB010011800.1 coordinate 23,080,057, forward strand.
CTTGTCTCTGATTACCTTCACCTTCTCTGCTGCATTAGTCACCATCTCGGGTCTCAGTTCTTTTTTCTACTTCGTCCATGCAAGTGATGTACGGCAATGACGTCCATAGAGTGCTTCAAATGGTGTTATACCAATTCCAGCTTGGTAGCTGTTGTTTGTAAGAGAGCTCCACCAAATGCACTTGGTCTTCCCAAGACCCTCCAAATTCCAAGGCGCAAAATCTCAATATATCTTCAAGCGTCTGGGTTGACCTCTCTGTTTGCTCGTCCCTCGGTTCTCCCTGAATTCGGTAGATGTGCCTCTCGTACAATGCTGCCAACTTCTTAGTGGATAAACCATCTTGAAGGGAAGAAAGTGAGCTGACTTAGTCAGTTGGTCTATAATAATCCAAATGATGTTCTTCCCTCCTTAGAATCAAGGCAATCCTGACACATAGTCCATCGTTATGTGCTCCTACTTCCGGTCCGGAATGTCCAACGACTGTAGAAGTCATACGGGTCTCTGTCGGCTAGCCTTCACTTGTTAACAAATTAAACATCTAACCTCAATTCTGAATACATCCTTCTTCATTCCATAGCACCAATCAATGAGGCATATTCCGATACATCTTATTAGCTCCTGAATATATGGAATACTGCGACTGGTGCATTTCTTTCATTAACTCGTTCCTCCGTTTGTCAGCCGATACGTAAAGTCTCGTACCATTCTTCAGAGTTCCACTGCTGATCAATTTAGAAACCCTCAAGTGTTCCTGCTAACACTTGTTCTCTAAGCCTGCAAGGTGCCTCGTTTTGAAACTACGTCCTCTTGATTTTGTCCATCAGCCTCGAACTTCATCAATACTGAATCAGCATCCAGCTCCGTCCTTCTATCTCCAGGTAGTATAACCTCCAGTCCAAGCTTCTCGACGTCTTTCTAGTAGGTGCCACTCCTTGGTTAAGAACATCGCCACTGGGTATCGACTAAGTGTATCAGCGATCACATTAGCCCTACCCGGGTGGTATAGCGGGTCGATGTTGAAATCCTTCATCAGCTTCAGCCATCTTCTTTGTCTAACATTCAGCTCTTTCTGAGTGAAGACATATTTCAGACTTTTGTAGTCCGTATATATTTTCACTCCCTTTCCATAAAATTATGCTTCCATAGCTTCAAAGTAAAGATAATTGCAGCAAATTCCAAATTAGGTGCGGGATAATTCTTCTCATGAGTCTGTAGTTGCCTAGATGTGTAAGCAATTACTTTCCCATGTTGTTGAAGAACGCAACCCAGTCCTTTTCCAGAGGTATTACTGTAGATTGAGAAACCACCGGTTCCTGCGGGTAGTGCAAGGATTGGTGTAGTGGTAAGTCTCTTCTTCAACTCCTCAATGCCGCCTGGCAATCTTTCGTCCAGATGAACTCTTCATTCCTTCAAGTGAGCTTCGTCATCGGCTCAGCAATCTTGGCGAAATCCTTCACGAACTTCTGATAGTAGCCAACCAAGTTCAAGAAACTTCCGAATTGAACTTGGGGTATACCACTTTTCAACAGCAGCTATCTTCCATCGAAATTTCTTCTCTTGACAACATGGCCAAAAATTTACCTTGTCAAAGAAAATTCACGTTCAGATAACTTACCATAAAACTTCTTTTTCCTCAAAGTTCCCAGAACTTTCCTCAGATGTTTTTCATGCTCTTCTTCAATCTTCGAATATATCAGAATGTTATCTATAGAGAAGATAAACTGATTCAAATACTCATGAAAAACTCTGTTCATAAGATTCATGAACACAGCAGAAGCATTTGTCAGTCCAACGTCATGACCAAAGAAACTACCCATACTTGGTGTTTGAACGCCGTCTTGGAAATGTCCTCCTTCCTGACTTTGATTTGATGGTATTCAGATCTTAAGTCAAACTTCGAAAACACCCTAACTCCACACAAACAGATCCTCGATCCGGGCAGAGGGTACTTGTTCTTTAGTGTCTGGTATTCGATGCACATTCGTTGTTCCATCCTTCTTCGGCACAAACAAAATAGGTGTTCCCCAGGGTGAAGCTCCGTCTCGGATAAATCCCAAAGCCATCAGTTCATTGATCTGGTCCTTCATCTTCTATGATCTTCGAGTCTGCATCATGCCTTCCTGCAGTGGGTATAGGAAGCAAGATCTACTGGATGGGAAGAGAGTCCCTAGGTTGCGGCATAACAGGTGTAATTGGAATAGGTACTCTGGTACGATGGAAAGATAAGGGGCAATCCTTTACCCGATGTTTAGCAGATCCACATGCCAAATATTTCCCCAATCTCTTACAACAATATTGGCTTGGTGACCAGTCCTTTTATAGTAGCCACAAACCAATAGCTTCTTACGATATAACTGCCGGATAGGGCTCAAAAATGTCTTCTAGATTTCAGGGGTACCCCTCCTAGGGTGAGGTTCCGCTCCAACTTGGTTTAAGATAGCTAATGCTACATCATTGACGTTCTTCATGTCTTCTCTCGTGATATTCATCTGTTCCTGCTGGGCTTCATCTTGAGCTTTCTGGGACTCCATGATTACTTGAAATAGGGCAACCATTTGGGAGGTGTTTGCTGGTACTGGTGGAGCAACAAGAATGGGTACTTCTCCAAGAAAATACAACTCAGTTTAAGAAGAGGTAGGAATCGGCAGTGTAGTGAAAACTTCACTGGATGCATTATGGGGACGATCAACCAGCTGCGAGGGAATAAACCCTGGACTTGGTTGAGGAGATGGGTATGATCCGGAGATGACACCTCATCACCAGCAGGATTGGTCTTGTCAATAGTCATTCTCTGGAAGGTTTAGGATGCAAACATAAGCAAGGTATCCTACCAGTCTATAATCAAACAAAAATATTTATTTATAATATATTTCGGTCCTATGTTGTGACAAATTGATGTTCTAGTGTTCTAATTGTTTCTAAATATGTTTTCCTAAGTTGTTGTTCAGACCTGCATGTGCCACCACTAAAAACATGTCACGACCCGATCCCAAATAATTGGGTCGAACCGGATCATGCCCAGCCTGCACCGTTGTTGAGACGACGGCAGTAAGCTGTTCAGTAGCAGGTAACCATACAACAACACAATATTTGTCACAACTCAAAATTTGGAAATTTAAAACTTTATTAAACTTTTACAATGAAATGAAAGATACAACTTAAACCATTTTCTACATACATCAAGAAGAAAAGAAAACTCTAGGCAAACAGCTCATCAGTCTCGAAATCCTCGTCTTGGGATCGCGGAACAAAGCCTCATCAGTGATACCTAAAATGTTGGTTCTCCAGTCAGGAGGGAGCAAAGTACAATTCATGCTAATTTAACAATTGAAATAATAATAGAATCATGCACTTTTAAACAATTTTGAAAATCAACTAAGCAGTTACAGTTTTAAAACAGTTACAGTTTCTGTGATGTGAATAGGCAATGAATATGACCGGCTTGGGTTGTACAGTTGTATCATATTGATACGATATGGCTTATCCCCGTGTGTATGAGGGCTAAGCTAACACAGTCAGTATACAGTTTTGGATGTGGTCATACTCATTACACTACTCCCCCAGTCCCCAATAGTTACAGTAGTTACAGTCAGTGCTCTCAGAGAGAGTTCCGTGTTGCATCGTGGTTTAAACTTGCATTAAAACGATTACTAAATAATTGTAAACTAACACAAAATGTACTTGCCTTGGTTTGACTGGTTGTCGATTCCGGGTTGATGCTAGTACAGTCCTCGAAATCCTACGATTGAGAATTAGACTCAGATATCAGGTTTACCAACCTAGCTACGCTAGTTGAAATCTCTATTTGCGTCCTAGTCCAATTTTAGTTCTTTAATTAACCAAACACAGAAAAACACGGTTATTAAGTGCGTTGATTTAATACGAGGGAAAATATCATTTTAACTTTTGAATTCGGGAAAACACCGTCGCTGCCAGATTATTTATGAAAACTTGGTAATTTTTATAAATATAGTTATAAAGCTAATCTTTCTTATTTTAGTGAGAAATACGTGATTTTTAATTATTAATAAACTCGTTAATTTTTAGGTGAGAAATATTAATTAATTTTTTATACGAAGATACTTTTTAATCATTTTAATCGTTAAATAATAAAACACGAAAAGTCAGAAAATGACAGGAAAACCTAAGCTATTACAGTTACAGACCAGCCAGCTGGGCTTATGCCCATTACAATTTATTTACATAAATTGAAATAAGATAAACTGCCGTTAGTCCTAAACTGAAATAGAAATTAAATAGAATTTAAACAGAAAATAAATAATAAAAATAAAGATAACTAGTAAGTCTCAGATAATGGTCCGATCCTCATTTTGGCTAATTGTCTCAACGTCCGGGCGGGGCCGGTATCGTTTGCACTTAGCCGGGTCCATTGACCGATACGGTCGTCACCCAAAAATCAAATATCGAATAAATTTCGAAATCATTTTAAATTCATTTTGAAAATAAATTCAGGATTTACGAAAAAACCGGGCAGCATCTCCTCTGTTTTTTGTCAACCCAAAAACTGGGAAAATGGCGCCGATAATTCCAGCAAGTCCCAAACCAGGGAAAAAACCCGCATTTTATATATATAAAACATCCACAGCCAATCCACAGAATAATCGGGACGACCCGAAATAATTTCGGAAGTCCGATTCCAATTCTACAAATCACAGAACGTTCCCGGAAAAATCCGGAGAACTAAAACACACCAAAAACCATTCCCGAAATATTTCAGGAATCTAAAATAACTCACAGGACTTTTCCGAAAGTCCCGGAAATTACGACGTCGCTAAAACCGAATTCCCAAAAGGGAATCGGGGACCATTTCATCATCAACAAAATAATAAAATAGCGAGACAGGGGGTTATACCTCGGATTGCTCGGTTAGAGCTCTCAGATGTAAAATAGAAAGAAAATGATGAGATCCAGATCAGCAAACGTTCCCGAAACAGTGCTAGAACCAGCGTCGTCGAAGCAACGCCGAGAAATTCAGAGTCTAGGGCACGACAGGGGTGCCAACAGGAGAAAGCTCGCCAAAAAGGGAACTGACCAGGGGCGGATCCGCGGGTTCTGACCCGGATCGGCAGGGAGCGCCGAAGGGGCACCGCACGGGGAAACGGGATTCGCCGAGCAAGGGGGCGGTTGGCCTCGGGGTCGCCGGAGAGGCAGGCCGAGGGGGCGCTGGTCGCTGGGAACGGCGGCGCTGTCGGGGGAAGCGCGGCCAGGGGGCTTGCTGGTCGGGGCGCAGAGGGAACGGCCGACGGGGGTTGGTCGGCCGGAGAACAGGGCGCGGGGGTCGCCGGAGTCGGGCCTGGCCGCGGGGGTCGCGCGGTCGGGCGGTCGCGCTCGCGGGGGAGCGGGCTGCGTCAGCGAAGAGGGGGCTGGCACGGAGTTCGGGGAGAGGGGCGGCCGACAGGGAACGGGCAGACAGGGGCGGCGCGGGTGGCCGTGGCTCGCCGGAGGGGCGGTCGGCGGAGGATGGCTCGGCCGCGAGTTGGGGTTGGTGGAGAATGTTGGGAGTGGGGGTTTGGGGAAATGGAGTTGGTGAAGGTGAAGTAGAGAGGAGAGTTGGGGGTTGATGAAGAGAAGGGTTTGAGAGAGGTTCTGCTCTCTGTGAATATAGAGGAGTGAGAGAAGAGAGTTTTTATTCTACAGGTATTCCGTGAAGAAGTGGGAAGAAATGGGGAGTTAATAAAGTAAGAGTGGGGGAAACTTTCCATCTCAAGTAGGAGAACGTGGGGTGTGGTGTTGAGGTGAGCTGGAGTAACCGTAGGGGAGGAAAGTGGAGGGTTTGAGGAGTTACGGAAATGAGGGGGTGAGTAATAGAACGTGTGAGAGAAGATTGTAGGTGCTGGTCCATCGGGACCAGCTCACCAAATATGTTATTTTTTTAATTATTTAAACCAAGTCAGATTTAATAGGAAGGAAAAAATGAAATTGGGTTCGGGCTCAGGCCTGGGTCTTGGTTCGGACTCGGGTCTGGGTCTGAATTCGAAAATCCATGTTATATAATTTTTTGAAATCATTTACACTCAGAAAAAAAAATATAATAATAACAATAATAATATAATAATTTACTAAATTAATACTAAATCACTAATAATAATTACAAAACATGGTTTCACATTTTTTTTTCTTTTTCTTTTCTTTTTTCTTTTCTTTTCTGTTATATATATATATCTTTGTTCTATATATATATATATATATATATATATATATATATATATATATATATATATATTATATATATATATATTATTAATATATATAATATATATATATATAGATATATATAATATATATATATTATATATCTATATATAAAATATATATAGATATATATAGATCTAGATATATATTATATATATATATATATTATATATATATATATATATATATTAGTATTTAGTACTTTATTATAATGTTATTTATGTATATGTTATATATTTTCATGTGTATATAATAATTATATATAATAACTTTAATTAAGTGTTTCCTATATATATATATTTGTATATATATATATATATATATATATATATCTATATATAATATATATATATATCTATATATAATATATATATATATATATATATCTATATATATATCTAATATTATATAATATATATATAATATATATATATATATTATTATATATATATATTATATATATCTATATAATATATATATATATATATATATATATATATATATATATACTATATATAAATATATGTATATTTCATGTGTATATAATATTATATATTCTTTATAATTAAGTGTTTCCTTATATATATATTTGTATATATATATATATATATATATATATTAGATATATAGATATATATAATATATATATTATATATATATATATATATATATATATATATATATATATATATATACTTTATAAATTAAGTATTTCCTTATACATATATATATGTACTTTTTACATATGTATGTATATATTCACTATGCATAATTTTACCTTATCAAATATTAATATTTATTTTGCACTTTTTACCAATTTGTATTTTAGTGTATTTAAATTACTGCAACCATTTGGTGTCCAAGCCTAGCATGGATTTTTGGGCCCAAATGTGTTTTCACACATTCAAGACCTGTACAAGTCATATTGGACTTGATTCATGGCCTTGGGTCCTGTATTTGAACTTTGGTTCAAATTATGTACATGGACAAAATATGCAGATAATTAATTATTTAATTTTAATTGTGTGCAATGCTGTTTTTGATTTTCTAAAAATACTTAAAGTACTATTAAAATTCTAAAAAAAATAGTATTTAGATACTATGTTAATTTAGCTAATTTAGTATAATTTTTATAGTATTTAATTTACTATTTTGCCACTAGTTTGACATATGAAACCAAAACTCATTTTCTGTATACTTAGGAAAAACTGATTTTTATAAAATATTTGTACTGGTTAATAAATTCCAGAAAAATTATAATAAATTTCTATAATTAGCAAAGATCATTTTGGTACTTTATTTTATGTAAAAATAAGCTTTTTGTCTATCTCAAAAATTGTTAAAACACAATGGTCATTTGATTTATTTATTGATTAATTACGACTTGTAACTTTTTGTGTTACTTTGAGTTTTAGCCGTGTTGAACCTCACCCCTCACTAGTGTAAAGATCATAGAAAGTTAGTTAAAGTAGTGTGTCACCCCACATTGGTCTCCTATGCCAAAGTCATCATTTTGGCTAGGTGCCCAGTCACAAGTCTGTTTCACAAATTAGTGTCTTAGCATTTTAGCTTAGTGTAAAAACTAAGTTATTGCATTTATTTCTACAGTGACGAGTTACCAGATATCTATAGCACTTTTATCGCAGCTTGTTTTGCTTTGCTTTGCTAGAGGCAAGTACTTTCTACAAACTTTACATACTGTTACATAAATGAACTGCTAATCCAACCATGTTAAATGCTGATCCTTAGAGTAGCAAGTTAAAATATCACATGTTGTACTTTCCATTACTACCATGCTTAGAACAGTCTTTATGTATCTCTCACGTGATTAGAATATGGGTTATGGGGAAACTGTTAGTAGTGTACGTGATCATGCCCCCTTACTCGTACGTACGTACCGAGCAAGGTTGACATTTTATATGTATACCTTGTCGTAGGCGTACCAGCTGTATTTGTACGTATGTACATCTATCGCTTGTTTTACTTGTACGGAAGTACATTTTATATACTCGTACCACAGTACATTTTATACCTATTGACGATCACGTACCTGCTACAATTTTAAACATTACATATACATCTGTCTCTATGACATATGTGTCCTTGCGATGATAGATTGTGTGATGCCATGTTTCCAGTTATTCCTCTTATGCTCATTTTCATGTTTCATATGCTAGTTTGCTAGATTCAGTACTTGCTCCCGTCCTGACAGGATAACGTTGTAGGTGTCCTTACTGAGGAGGAGTTACTCTACGACTCATATTATGGAGATACTGCCGAGGACCCGGCTTTGCCATACGAGGATGTTCCTGCGGGGAGACTCGTCTAGTTTGCTTAGCTGTTTGGGATATTTAGTGTAGTCATGTATTAGGCTACATATTTTGTAACTGGACATGTATCCAGTTTTACTTTTCAGATCACTTGTACTTTGGACTTATTTCTATATATGAGACGACTTTTGTGTTTGGAGCATTTATGACTTTTATTCACTTATAGAACTTTTAGCACATTTAGTCTTATCATGTTGTCTTTAGAACAGCTTACTACATTTTATCTCAAGCGTAGGCTGGGCATGACTCGGCCTGGCCCAACAATTTGGGTAGTGGGTCGTGACAACCCCCCATCCTTCCGCCACCGCCCCTCCTCCGGTCGCCCCCACCCGTGCGCCTCATTCCTCCCGCCAGTCCTCCGATATGTCCCCTCCCACGGCCGTCCCTCCCCTCCCCCCCCTTCCACCCCTCCCTCACCCCTCCACCCCCCGCCCACCCCCCCCCCCCCCCCCCGCGCATCCCCACCCCCTCCTCCTACCGTCTGTCTTTATTGTTGCGCACCGCCGGAGAGGATGAGAGGAGGCATCGATCGCCGGAGAGGGAGGGGGGAGAGAGGGAGGGGGAGGGCATCACCGGAGAGAGGAGGGGGGAGAGAGAGAGAGAGGGGTAGGATATTTCTGGAATTTTTTATTTTAGGGTATGCATTTGAAAAACGGTGATAGTTGAGGGTATCAAGTTGTTGAGTAAAAAGTTTATGGTATCAAGTTGAAAAACGGTGATAGTTGAGGGTATCAAGTTGCAATTAAGCCTATATTTTATTATATTGGTTATGTTTTATACTATTATATAAATCCAAATACTAGGTGTATTTGGATTATATAGTTTATGCATAGATTCTTATATATCAAATTATATTTATCTGGCATACATATTCTAGAGTATATTTTAGTGTTTCTTGCATTGATTATCACTATTCAATTTCTTAATATTTGATTAATGAACATTTAAGGATATGTTTATAATAACAACTAAACGACTGAGTGTATTCTCAAATGGATGAATATATGATACTTAAGGATCGATGGACTCAATGTGTTGTGCTTAATTTTAGTAGTATCAATAATATTTAAGATTGATCTATATTAATTGCAACTAACAAAGTAGTGGTTTAGAGGGTAATCAAATAAAAAAGATTAGTATTAGTTTAGAAACTAACAAAGTAGTCATTTAGAGAGTAATCAAATAAAAAGATTATATCAATCAGTATATTATAGTTTAGCGAATGAATTAGATTTTAAATTTGAAAAGATTATCTATTGAATATACGACAATTTAAAATGTCTTCCATATCTACTAAAATGTACGCTCATACGACTATATATAATAAATTTTATAAAAAAAATGTTCACACGAGACAAGATTATCAATTAATTGACTATATTTATATTATAGTTTAGGTAATGAAATAGATTTAAATTTAAAAAGATATATTTTGAATGTATGATAACTTAAGTTAAAAATATTATATTAATGACAAAATACTATTTTTGAATTTTTCATATAAGATTCGGCACGTACGCTCATATAACTGTAATAAAATAAAAAAAAGTGTTGAACACGCGACGTGTGTACCATGACACTAGTATATTATAAGAGAACATATTTGAGGGTTACACACATGAATGATTAATAGAGATTACAGTAAAGATTACTCTCTTTCTATGGCAAGTTTCTCTTTAGAATTTTCAAATTGTTTTTCTACTAGAACACGTAACGTTAACCATGCTCTACTGGTCGGGCTATCATTCTCGAATCCTACAAGTGTAAGTATGATCAAACTATTTTTGTTTTTCCTCTCAAGATCTATGTCCCTGCATAATCGGTGGTCCACTAGCCACAATGCCTCCATTTCCAAATCGTGCAGATCATTAACTAGCAATGGCTCTCCATTCTCCATTTTCAGATCCTTCTGGAACATAGCCGGTAATGGCTCTCCATTTTTTATCCTCTGGATCATAGCAACAAATGGCTTAAAAAGTTTGTACAACGTCAGCAATTTGTACGAGGCCCTTTGCCTATTCTATGGTATAACTTGATTTTCTCAAAGAAACCTAATATTAACATACAAGTCAAATGATTCAAATAAATAATACCTAAAATGGCTATTATGTGACACTCTAATTAGTACATATATAAGCACGTATACAATTTCAAAAAAAAAAAAAAAAGAAGCACGTATATAACTTGTGTCTACGTCAAACAAGTATCATAAATGATAAAAACACCCCACATATAGTTCTGTTGTATCACACTTGAATTCAAGCAACATAGGTCCACATTCACATTCAAGAGAGAACTCGCTGCATATATGAGGAGTATATGTACAAACACATATATGAGGAGTATATATACAGACATATATGGGAGATAGTCTGGAGTGACGATGTGAGTTCCAGCAAAGACGAAGAAGTATAAGTGGCTGAATCGGGACTTAAACAGAGCCAAAACAACAACAGTACACTGACAATATACTGTTTTTGTCATTTGTTGCAGAACCTAAATTGGGGTTCACATAGTACATTGGGAGTATATTGAACAGTTTGGTCCACTTTCAACATTGTTTTGGACCGTTGGATCAGATCTGGATGGCCATGATTAGGCTGAGACTAATTTAGTATTTTTTTAAATTTCCAAAATTAGGATTTTTTTAGCCTTTTTAAGGAGTATAAGGGAGTTGTCACTTGCATTTGCTCATTGAGGAGAATCAAGAAGAGCACACCAAAATTTATGGAAAAGTTCGTGCTTTCCTCATAGGCTCGCTCTTCAAGACAGTGAAAAGAAGATCTATTGGAAGAGTTATCTGCTCCGTTCATGGAGATCATCACGAGATTGATAAGTGATTTCATTGTGTAATCTTGTCTTCTTCTTGAAATTTGTGAGTGGTTGATCCTTGGGGCAAAAGGGTTCAACCTACAATTGTAAATCAATCTTTTATTAATAAGAAATATAAGATTGAAATTTGTCAAAGTGGCAAGTGGCTAAGTCACCGCATATACTTGTGTTTGATTTGTCTTGCGTAGAGGTTGGGGTTTGTTATCTTCCCAGTGGGTGTTAATGTCATTTCCGTGGCGTTTCGTTCCTTACAACATCATAAATACAATATTAGCTTCTTCCTTATTCTTTTTTTATTACTCACCCACCTACACCGTAAACGATCTCGAGACTCAACCCCCTCCCTTGGACTAGGCCGGCCGGATGTCTGTTGCACTCCCACTGGAGAAATGTTGCATTGGCAAATACAATATTAGCTATTATCGCAATGAATTTGCTGTATTTATGCAGGGATTTTCATCATTTCTAATAGAGCAAAGTAATGGACAATATTATTATCTCCATTTTTAACACAAATGGGCAAATGGGTTTGTAATTGAGACATTTCAAAGCTTACAAGCTAAAATCTGAAGCATGTTAATATTTTGAACTTGAAAATAAGAGGTACCTGCCATTTTGTTGCCTGAACTGTGCAAGCATTTCCTTGATGACCTGTGGTCATTTTGGTACTTGAGCAAGTCGTTGACACCTTCTCTTAGTTGCTTGTTGTTTAAGAAACTAATGAATATAAGAAACTCCCCAATCTCAGAACTACAGAAATAATTGCCATCACATCTTTAAAACTGGAACTATGAAGGGATTCTGCAATAGCACCTACATTGCTTCAATGACATAATAGCCACATCTTTTGGGTGAATGGTACACAAATTTGAAATCTAACCGTTTCACAATTGAAGTACAGAACGAAGATAATTTTCCAAGAAGTAATACCACTGTTATTTTCTCTCAAACAAGCTACCATTTTCTGGGGTTTAAGCACAATCCACAACATCCCTTAAGCTTCCAACAAAGTTTACAATAGAATGCAAGCTCCCTAACAGTCCATTAATTTACAAAAAAAAAAAAAAAAAAAAGCAAGGCAAGGCAAATGCCATGCTAAAAATGGAAAGGAATATCTTTGGGAAGATCAACCGTAGCAAAATGAACTCTCTCTCTCGGAAGATCGACCTCAGAACCTCCAGTCACATGTGGACCTCCGATTTCAACAGAGGAACTGATCAATTCGGCATTTTGCCATGGCTTATACTTCGCCTTGGCATCAATAAATGGCTTGTCAACAGACATGAAGCTTCAAAAACTGAAGCCCTGCAGAAAAGAAAAAAAAAACATTTTATTCGAAAAATTGTTTTAGTAAGGTGTATATGTTTTGTATACGCAAGATAACTTTTAGAGTACCTTAACGCCTGGTGGCGGGGTCCCAGTTTTAGTGGTAGTGGTACTTGAGAAGTTGAACTTGGTTTTCTTTTCCGCAGGCTTCAGAATTTGGAATGAACACATCAAGGTTTCATCTACACTCATCATAGCACCAGCATTGTCGAACTCACCACAATAATTCGGTGCCGAGAATATCGTCACTAGCTGCCTGTCGGCAAAAAACTCGTATCCATCCTCCACGACCTAAAAGTACAAAATAAGTATCTAAATAAGAAGCAGTGCCCGCATTAATCCGACATCAAAAGACTACACTAGTAATCAAGATGATCCATACCTGGTGAGCACGGCAGATAAGGTCTAGGTCCAGCTTCTGAAGGAACTCGGACACTTTATCCGGTCCAAAGGTATACGAAACTCCCCTATCATTCATTCCCCATCCTTGAACTTCTTTACTGGGATCAGACCATAGAAGATCACAAAGCAACCCGGTGTCCGGTACATCCGTCGGCCGTGCTAACTTTCGTATCTGGTCCAAATTAGTCAAGTCTGGAGAAAGGCCGCCATGCATGCAGAGAATTTTTTCATCGATGAGAGCAGCCACAGGTAGGCAATTAAAACAATCAGTGAATACCTTCCAGAGTCTTACATTGAATCTACGCTTACATTCATCATAAAATCCATAGATTCGGTTTATAGACGCACACTCATGATTTCCCCTTAGAAGAAAGAAATTCTCAGGATACTTGATTTTATATGCTAGAAGGAGACATATTGTTTCAAGGCTTTGCTTCCCTCGGTCCACATAATCCCCTAAGAACAGATAATTAGCTGCAGGCGGCAAACCACCATATTCGAAAAGTCTCATGAGATCAGAATACTGGCCATGGATATCTCCTGAGAACCAAAGAGAAACAAAGGTTAGATGGTCTTGAAACAAAGCAACTACTGCATAAAGTAGATAAATAAGACATTTTTCATAAAACTTAACATTATGGCTTACTAGGACTAGGCATATAGTGTAGACTGCTGTAAGATTATTTTGGAACTTTGGTAATGGAGGTTTCTTTGGAAGCTGGACCCTGTGGATAGCTAAATAGCATAGTTATCAAACCCGGACTGGACATTAACCTGGTCAAGGCTCCAGGTCACTGGTCCAACAGCTGGGTATATATATATATATATATATATATATATATATATATATATGAGGGAGTATATTGGGTATTGAGAGAGAAGCTAGTTTAACTTGTGTTAATAGATGTAAATTAAACTTAGTTTTATAATTTCCAGAATAACATAGTTTACAACATTTAATTAACCATGTTCCTATCTGCACCGTGTATAGATCTCCTATATGAGATGCATGTGAACTCAATTTCTTGGATGCATGACTCAAGGCAGAATACCTGAATGAGACAGATAGCGAAGGATATTGCAGTTATGGATCACAGAAGAGATGGTCCTTGATAGAGATGATAGAGGGATGAGAGTTTATGTAGCTTATCCAAAGATTTTGAGGGATGAGGGTTTATGTATCTTATCAAAAGATTTTGGATGGAAGTGTAGAAGCATGAAAAATCTCCTAAGTCCATATCTTGTATCAGCAGAAAAGCAACACCAAATGATCCCCAGCAGAAAACAGCTCAAGGCATGTCCTAGCGGAAGACATAGGCCAAAGCCCTCCAGCGGAAGGACTTAACACGTCATCTCACGTGACAGACTATCAATGTCCCACGTTCTGGGAGAAATATACAGCATATCAGTCAACAGGCTGACAGCCGTCAACCTGTCAAGCCACGTCAGAGCCAAATCCCTGCACACCAGTGGAAAGGAGCCTCAGCGCCCTCTTTTCTCCCAGCAGAACAATTAGAGCGGAATCTTCGCTGCACGATTATCATCCTCAACTGACTCCGTGGGAGATGTGCTTCAACCACTCACCCCACCACTCCGCCAGAAGCTCCTGCTCAGTGCATATGTGGGCAATTGCCTGCCAACCGTTGGCCACTCTCCTCCTCCATGATCTCATCGTGGGTAACAACAGATTACAATCACAAAGCCACCTGGCATCTACAGAAGGAAGAGCCCCCTTTCACGGGCCACAATCGTGACCGGTCACGCTGGTACGTGGGCCATGGCATCTCCATTACAGGCCACAATCACCTGTGGAAGCTCCCCACACAGCGGCTTCTTCCCGCCTACAGCTCGACGCTACAGGGAAGTCAAGTGATACGGCCGAAAGGTAATTCCTCTATAAATACCTGGCACTTCACAATTTTCAAAGGACGGCCAACGCGACAGCAAACTTTAACCTCGACACTAAGCTCTTGCTCGCCCCCACATTTTCCATCCCCACAATTGTGTCTGCTAGTCAACAGAGTAAAGGGATCTCTCGGATCTGACCTCCATCGTCCCACTCCCCAGAATCTCGACTTGTTCTCGCGTTGTTGTACTTAATCTCCTATGTAATCAATCTTGTTAACAAGTTCAATAAAACTGTTTATCATCCAGAAGGACTGGTTTGTTTCTCTCATCCCACGACACCTCACTCTCCCGACCAAAAACAGAAAGTTATGTTGTTGTAACTGAAGTGGCTAATTATTTCCTTACCCGATGGCTTCGTTTGTACTCAATTGAGTGTCTAATTAGGGGAAATATCATATTTCTCCATTATTCTCTACTATTTCTTTTGTGGTAAGTTGGAATAGAAAATCCAAAGAATTGAATAGTTACATGTTGAGAAAGAGCTAAAAATAATAGCTGAAGATTTCACCGGTTGAATCGATCTTGTTGACACTTTAGTTTATTATACACAAACTAGAGAAACACGAGGAGGAAACAACAAAAGAGAGAATAGTTTATGGAGGCATGAAGTAGATCCAACATATTAAAGATAAGCTGATTCATGTCTTGAGCATATACATGCATTGAATCCACATTTTCCATCTTCCAACTTGAGCTTCATTTGTGTGTTATTTTATGGGATCCATGTACTGCGAGCTATTTGAACAGTAAATATTTCTCCAATATATATAGTATAAATTTGTTTACAAAGTGGAGCAAGTGCTTTTCCAGTAAATTGGACTGCTGTGAATGATAACGAGAATGCGGTCTAATTGGTTCTCACACATACATGAGTCTGACCTACCGATTCTGCAAATCATTCACAAACTTATACTTGATTTCTTTTCTCATTATTCTTCTTCTAGGGGGCATGAGATATAATAAAGTTAAAATTGAAGCTTGTTGATTGTGTTACAATAAAGTCTCCCATCATAACCTGGTGGTTGAATGGAACATGATGTCTACAATGGAAATATCATTTTCCAAAATAAAAATGTTTGTGACTCTATAAAGCTTATAATTTTCCTTGCAAGTATGTGCCAGTTTTGAACCTTTTCTAATAGTTGGTCATCACTATGATTTCATCTAACATTTGACAAGCTTCTCATATACATGATTGAATTGGATGAATAAGCTTTTCTTATACACAAATAATAGACTTGGATAGGGAGATTATTGTACATGCTACTGTTCCTTAACTTGTAGTTGTAGTTATAGGACAGTAGAAGATTTGGGAGAACGCAACTTAAAGGCCAATAGGATAGAAGTGTTGACTAAGTGACTAACACATCCTTACACTTTACACAGTATCCACTTTAGTCCCACATTGGAAATGGAGAGGAAATGATAAGTGAGCATTGTCTATAAACTGAGTGAGCAGTGGGAACACAATTCAAAGTGTAATTGAAGGCCCAGAGCCCAGTTTATAAACCAGTCTGAGCCAAAACTGGTTGAGTTGCATGGTTCAGTAAACGCTGCTGGATTAGTCGGTTTTACTTTTTAGCAGTTCAGCATGCAAAACTGTCCAATTGGGTAACCGGACCAGAATAGCCACTGGGTCACCGGTTTTCTGGTCTGACTAGCGATCCGGACCGGGTTTATAACTACGCTAAATAGGTTTTTGATACCCTTATATTGGCAGGTTCCTCCCTAGAATCATCTTAAGATAGCAGTAACTGCTCAAGTGTAATGGCTCAAATTCTATGTTTCACAAAGTTATCTGGAAACTTGGCTGAAACAACCTGGTAGTTTATGGATTATATCAACTGAAGCAATAACAAATTGGGACCTATAATACTCAATCTAGTCCTTAAAAACCCATTTCACTTACCTTAAGGGTGTCTCTCCATGAAATCATATTACACCAGTACTAATAAAAGCATGCAAATTTAGATTTACGTCAGAATGCTACTTCTCTCTTTATTTTCATGATACTGCATACCATTGGAACTTAATATCTTAGTGCTTCATTTCCATTGTTAATGGTTATTTCTTTCACTTTACTTTATTATTATTAGGTTACTTGAGTGTTGAGTTGAATAAGGTGTCACAGAAGCAAAAAGGCGGACCCTCTGCATGCACTTGTCCTATTAATATTGTGGGCATAATAATGCCCCAAAACAGTGAATACCACCTTCATCGTCTCAAATCTTGCTTTAAAGCACAATTAATCCTTATTCCAACTTACCTTCTTCATGGCTACTAATCATAGTTTAATCATAGTTTAAAGTATCGGCCGATACCGAAACGGTTTGGCATGTCCCGATCCGATACTAACCGATACCCGATACCGACATTGGGGGTCTCTTTTTCGATCAATTTGGCAAAGAAAAATTGAAGAAAAAAAAGACAAATCAACAAGGGTTTGAAGCATAATAAGGTTGTAAAAGCATATAAAAGAAGAAAATTGATCTATTACATGTTAATCAATCGGTAATGATGACTACTATTTCATTTCATTTCAAAAGTACTAAGAAATAACACTGAAAATAATTAAAATTATGCCTAAATGTATAAAATATATTTTTTAAATGTTAATAATTTATTAATAATTATTTGTTTTCCAATACCAAAAAAATACGATACTCCGATCCGAAACCGCTGATAGTACCGATATCGCCGATACTGATACTCATAGGAATGGTCCGATACCGATTCCGATACCGATACTGCGAACCTTGCTATTAATAGATCTGTAACTGCACCAAACTCTGCCTCGTGAAGAAGGGGACTATTTAGATAGGGTTCTAAGGCAAAGGCTTCTAAAGATTTTAGTATCAAGTTTCAATGTGAGGGTCAACTGCAATAAAGCAGCTCAAATCTATGGTGAAAACTTTAGTCTAGTCACAAACAAGATAAATACTCTGAAATTGAAGGCTCGACTACCAATTGATTAAAACCAATGGGATAAAATATGGAATTCTCGGAAAGGGAAAAAAACTTTTCAAGAAAACAGGGAATAAATGCACTAATTCTTAATAGAGAATACAGAATCAGAAGACAAAGTCAAGGAACTTGGTAAAGAGGTTGCAAATGGAAACAGAAAATTTGTGCTCAATTGAGAAACTAGAGAAAACCACCAAGCAAGAGACTTCCCAATAAGAAAAACTTCAAAACCAACTCATGCTTACAAGGGTTATTATAAGCTCTATAGAACCCCAGACGTTCTTATTTTTGGAAAATGACAATTCAATTGCAGACATCCTGATTCCTGTTCCATTCAACCACCAAGTCATGGTGGGAGACTTCACTGTAACACAATCAACAAGCTGCAATTCTAACTTGATTATATCTCATGTCCCCTAGAAGAAGAATGAGAACAGAAATCAATTATAAGATTGTGAATAATTTGCAGAATAGGTCAGACTCATATATGTGGGAGAACCAATTGGACCGCATTCTCATTATCAGTCCAATTTACTGGAAAAAACACTTGCTCCACTTTGTAAACTAATCTATTATGTATGTAGTGGGGGAAATTTTTACGGTTCAAATAGCTAACACTACAACAAACTAACACGACTATTATATAGTAAAGATCAACATCAATTATTATCAACAAGATACTCCCAAGTTCAACACATTTCAGAAACACATTAGCACTCATTGCACAATCTATCATCTCCCTCATTTCTCCACCAGTTAAAACACATGCATAAAATGTTTTTGTTTCCAAATAAGTAACTTAGGTGATACTCAGATCAAAATATGCAAAAGTATATCAGACTCTATTGCCCAATATACCAGCACTTCAGAACAATCTTCCATACAAAACACAGTATAAAATAAATTAACACAAAATCCAGCTCACAAACAGTATTATGTGGACCGTCGAAACCCACTAAAGAGTTCAACCAAAAGGAGCTACAAACAAAACCCTCCAAAATCAACATGTTTCCACAATCCATTAGAAAAAATCCACTACAACCCTAACAAATGAATAAACACAAATAAACAACATTTAATGGCAAAATCTGATGAAACTCACATCATAGATACCCACGACAAATTAATTCAGTTCTCAAATAAACACCAATTGTAAGGTACATTGACACCAATCGCCTACAATAACTCAAAACAAGTATCTTAAACTCCACGGTAGTAATAATCAGCGACACCCACCACACACACACACACACACCCCACCCCCACCCCCCACCCACCCTTCTCTGCACACAAATGAATCCATATTCATAACTTAATACAAGTAACCAATTTGGATGATAGCCACATCACAACGATAGAAAGTAACAGAAACCAGATCACAAATACTCAAAACAGTTAAAACTAGACATTCTAGATAAAAGGCATCGAATTTCCCACATTAACCCACCTAGCCCACCCGAATGAGTAAACACACAACCAAACTTTAAAAAACCAAGTCAGATGAGATCATGAGACTAACATCATAAATAACCAAATGTTGATTCTCTAATTTACACCAACTGTTAAATACATGGACACTATACCAAACCTTGACAGCAATTTAAAAAATAAATATTTCAAACTCCACACAATCGGCAAGCACACTAGCAATCATCGTCAAATACTCTCCTCCCCACCCATATCAATCCATACGCACAATGTTACAGAAATCTCTAGGCGGCCATTATGTGGCAAGGGGGCGCCTGGCACTCAGGCGCTGCTTTTAACGCCTAGCGCCTAGCAGTGGCTAGCCGCATAGCGCCTAGGTGCCGCATTTTAATGCATTTTAGAACACTGCATATGCATAATCTAATTGCAAGTGAATCGGATTGGATGATACCCATATCACTAATCTAACAATTAACATAAACACAGTTTTAACATGACAAATACTAACAAAAAGAGTAAATTGGGGCATTCTATAGCAAAGAAACCACACCCAGCTAACATATCAAGTATGAACAACAAGTTTTCAACATACACATTACCTACCTGTCAACAAACCAACATATAAAGGGTTCAATACTAAAAACATTGGAATATACTATCACTCCACAACCGCTTCTTATAAGAGAATACACAGATCAAAACTGAACTATCACTTAACAACCCATTTGATATAAAAGAAAATTGACAACAACACATTTCAAAAATACTCAAAAACGGGAGACTTAAACCTTTCATATGAAAAAAAACACACATCAACAAACAAAAAAAAGAACAACTATTCAACATATACATAACCTAGTTACAAATGAACCAATATAGAAGTGGATTCAATACTAGAAACAGTGGATATAATACCAATCTATGGCCCACTCAAACTGTTTAAAATTGACCCAAAAAGAGCGAAAATTATACCAACTAGTTAATTACATTGACACTAGTAGTCTAGTACCAATCCTCAGCAACAACTTTAGAAGAAGACTTCAAACTCAACACCATCAGAAAATCATAACTATACTACCACCTAACAACCTGTTTGATATAGAAGAATATTACCAGAAAATCAATTCACAAGTACTCAGCAACAGTATAATTAAGCAATTTAACACGCACACACACTCAACAGACAAACCAAAGACCAACAACAACTATTCAACATATACATAAACTATTCATAAGTAGACCATTCTAGAAGTGGATTCAATACTAGAAGCCCACTTGTAGTGGAATATACTACCAATTGACAACCCACTTCAAACTGTTGAAATTGGCCCAAAGAGGAGAGAAAATTATACCAACTATTTAATTAAGTTGAGACTAATACCAATCCCCAACAGCAACTCGAGAATAAATGCTTCAAACGCAAGACCGCCTAGCAATCATTATCGAACTCAATCCCATATGCATAACCTAACTGCAAATAAACCCATTTGGATTACGCCCAATATCATAACTACGAAGATAAACCCACACCCAGTTAGATCCACACATCAACTAACATATCAAAGACAAAGCAAAGCTTTTCAACACACAAATTATTTATCTTTAAATAAAGCAATATAGAAGTAAATTCAACAGCAAAAACAGTGGAATATACTATCAATTGACAACCCACTTCGTGTAGGCGAAAATTAATCCAATTTGGACGATGCCCAGCCCCAGATCATAACTACAAAATTATACTGCAAAATTTAGAATTGGAATCAGAACAAAAGTGTGGAGCAAAAATTATACAGCAAATATAAGCCAATTTGGATGATAACCAAACCCAGTTCACAAATACTCTAAAAATAGTAAGAAAACACAGACATACATCTCCACTAACATATCAAAGACCAGCCACAACTTTTCAACATACAAGCCAATATAGAAGTAAACTCAACACTCAAAACAGTTGAATATACTATTAATCGACAACCCACTTCGTATAATCGAAGATTAGCCCAATTTGGATGTTGCCCACCTCATAACAAAAACAATTGGCACAAACCCACTTCACAAATACTCAAAAGCAGTAAAATTTAAACAACTATTCAGCATGCACATAACCTGTTCGTAGAAAAGCCGAAATAGAAAAAAGCGAAATTTATACCGCATATTTTGATGGGAGCCTCGAGCTCGACGAGGTTTGGCTGCTGCATGAAGATCTCCTTGGAGACGGCGCAGAGCTGCCGGATCTCGGACTCCGACAGCTGCACCTGCTTCCCCGGCCTGCTCCCCTTCACCTCGAGCAGCCTGTGTATGATGTCGTCGAGGACTCCAGCATCCATGGCCAACAACAACAGCAACAAAAAACTCTAGATTTCGAAGAAGAAGAAGAAGTGGCTACTTTGTGAACATTCCTTTGCTTTCTTCTTCTTCTCTTTTGGGAAAGACTGGAGTTTTATTTTTATTTTTATTTTTTTGTGTCCGTGGTGCTGACCTAGATAGAATGCGGAAAGTTTGCGTGGATTGGACGGATGGGATTGGCTGGGGCTGTTTGATCCTGGCCGTTTCTAGTGGATGGTTTGAGACGCGTGGAATCAGCCTGCCACCAGCCAGCCAATTGCCTAAAGTAAAAATTTTGAAAATAGCAATACAGGTAGGGTGCTCGGTAACAGTATTTTCACCGGGTTTGATGTATTGGACCATCAGATATCTAAAATTGAGTTCTTATCGAACGTGGCACTGTACTTTAAAAAAAATTATATTTTAGTTAAAAAAAATTTTACATAAAAATTATACACATACAAAAAATGTTATCCAATGATTCTCTAATTCTATCTTATGTGTCACATAGTAAAAATATTTAATGGTGTGGGATCCAATAATAATTGTCATGAGAGATAGAAAAATTTCTAGGAGAGTTTCTACATAGAAAGATTACATCCTACATCATTGCCACCTAGAATAGAAATGGTGATATAAACCACCATTGGGAGAAATTTTTTCTAAAATGAGTTTCTTCCATAGAAATAGGGAAGATAGAAACTCCCATACCATCTCCAATGGTGATTTCTAAAATTGAGTTCTTATCCTAATTGGCATTGTACTTTAAGGATATTTCTATCCTGGTTGGAAGAGTTTCTACATAGAAATTGTAGACATATAAAAATGCTTTCCAATGGTTCTCGATTTCTATCCTATGTGTCACATAGTAAAAGGACCAATTTAATTGTGTGGGGTCCAATAATAATTGTCATGAGAGAGAGGAGAATTTATATGAGAGTTTCTACATGTAGAAACCCTCCTAGAAAGTTTTCATCCTACATCATTGCCACGTAGGATAGAAATGGTGATAGAAATTACCATTGGAAGAATTTTTTTTCTAAAATGGATTTCTTCTATAGAAATAAGGAAGATAGAAACCCCCATTGGATATGGTCTTATAAAAAAAAAATTCTTGTTAACTTTTTTTAGGCATCGATTTTGGTCGGCTCAAAAGCCCCCCAAAATCGGTGTAATATAATTTGTTTGGCTTTATAAACACCCCCAAATTGATAGGTTTTAAGGGGTTTTATTATTTTATTCTATCTATATCATCACAAAAATGATATAATTATAACTAGTAACACCCTTCTATATTTAATTTTAGAAAAATTTTGAATCGCACTCCGCTGCTTTACCTTAATATACGAATCTTCCACTTTTGACAGAAACCGTCCACAGTTGACGGTCAACCCCTTTGATCGAAAATTTTGGACGAAAATATCCTTGTCTTCTCTCTCCCAAAACCCAAATCCTAATCCCTACTACTCCTCCTGCTCTGCCCCCCCCCTCCCCTGCTCCCGCTCCGGCTCCGCCCCCCTTCCCCCTACCGCTGCCACGTCGCTCCCCGCAGCTGCCGCCCCCCCTCTCCGCAGTTGTCGCTCCCATCCGTCGCTGCCCTTGTCATTGTTGTTGTCACTGTTGTCGCTGCCGATGTAGCGGGGAAGAAGACGAGGGAGGGGGAGGTGTGGGAGCGGCTGGGCAGGGGCGTAGGGGCGGAGTGGGAGCGGCTGGGCGGGGGCGCAGGGGCGGAACAGGAGCGGGGGAGGGGACAGAGCGGGGACGGAGCAGGGGCGGAGCTGGGGCGGCTAGGCAGGGGCGAAGCGGGAGCGGGGCGCGGAGGCCGCGGGGTGGGGGCGTGGCAGCGGAGGGGGAGCGGGGTGCGGGGGCAACAGATCAAGGGAGCGGTGGTAGTGATGGCAGTGATGGTAGTGTTGGTGAAGGTGATGGTGGTGATGGTGATGGTGAAGGTGGTGGTGGTGGTGGTGGCGGCGGGGCAGGAACACGGCAGCGACGGGGCGGGGATACGACAGCGGAGCGGGAGCGGGGGAGGGGACAGAGCGGAAGGAGGAGGAGGAGGAGGGATTATGATTAGGATTAGGATTATGATTTGGGTTTGGGAGGGTATTTCTCATCCAAAATTATCGGTCAAACGTGTTGATCGTTGGTCTTGGACAGAATCTTTCAAAAGTAGAGGGTAACTTACAATAAGGTAAAGCAGTGGGGTGTACATTGAATATGGGTAAAAAAAAAGTGGGGTGCGACTCAAAATTTTTCTTAAATTTTGTAAGAAAACTTTCAGAACCGCTCGTTAGTGAATTACCAAGCATAGTTTAAACTGGTTTAAAATTGCTACTTAAAAACCACCCAAAATTGGACCAGTTATAACTGCTTATAACCGGTAGTCCAAAAATACCTCATAACCGTTACCCTACAATTGCCAAGCAGACCCTTAGTTTTACAAAGGTCTCATGTGATTTTTTTTATATTGGAAATCATTTATTTCTTCCTCAATTACTTTGGCACCCATACATAATAGAAAAGTAATAACTTTCCTTTTCCAATCTCACACTTCCTTATGCCACATTGATTCAATGAATCACTGTCTTGGAAGGAAAAAAAAAGTCTCTACAATTTCTGTGTTTAGATGACAAAAGAAAAGAGTACGAACAAAATAAGAAATAAATATATTAATCCCCTATGTTTCATGAGTATTATGAGCACTATCCATATTTTGAAAATAATTAAACTGACCACTCCTCTCATTTATAATTTTATAAAATATAGGGGTGGTTAGTTGTAGTGCCCCGCTCCCGTTGGGGTGAAACACTATGTAATAGGCTCGTGGCAAGTAAGACATGGTCGGAAACATAGATGGCTAGTCTGACTCAGCGACGAGTTTAGTATACGAAAACTATGACATCAATAAAATCGATTTGGACGAGTGATATACCGTTCCAACTAATGGATCGGCTACTGCTGAAATAAGTCCTAGATGCAGTAGACTGTGTCTTGGCGAATGAACTCTAAAGAGAGCGACGCAACCAGTCTGCTGTTGGTTTTGTTGGTTTTCTTGGCTTTCTGGATGAATCGTTGCTTGGGTTTGATAAGTGTGCTTTCGCGTCGATTTCTGAATACGTCTTTGAGAATTTCGAAGGAAGGATTGAAGGAAGGGTTCTAATTCGATGCTCGTGCCATTACAGGAGTTCGTGTAACTGACGTTTGACCGTCGCGAAGCATTCTCCTACTCCCGTCGCAATCTCTCTAGATGGGTGGTTCTTCGGTCCCTTCTTTTCTACTCCTTCCCACCAACAAAATTCTTAAAGTTCAATGTTCAAATCGATGATGCTAACTGGGTGTATGCTTGACACTAAGATCAAGAACTCGGGATAATATAGCAACTAGAGAAGTTAACTCCGAATCTATAAGTTTCATACTAAGTAGAGTTCTAGGAAAGAGATGGAATTTATTTTATGCTCTGCAAAGCACAATAAGGAAACCTTGGTTGCGGTATATTACGCCACGAAGAATTTGGTGCCTACGGGATGCTAAATCAGAACCTACGGCTTCGGGAAAAAGAACCCTTGCACGAGTAGAAATGATTATGTGGTTTAATAATATTTACGCTATGCAATTTACTTCATACATATTAAACTGTTCATACATTCGCATGGTCATGGACGACTTGTGCACAAGATGAGCTTTCCTCGAGACGGTACCCGGTGCACTGGGACCGAATCGATCTAGGAAAAAATTATGGAATCGTGCTTCGACGCAAGGCATTGCGAGATCTCCAGTTAGGCTCGCAACCTGGACTGGTAGGGCACGTCGCAATGCTATGTAATCGTCCTTCATGGTGTCGATATCACCAATAATCACATATAAGATAGATTGCATGCTCACTTATTGTCTTGTGCAGGTGGTAAGTATTATGTATATTTTGTGCAGGAAAGGAGCACGGTCGTGGTAAGATAAGTTAAAATTGGATATGTTGTTATGTGACTTCGATATGAACTGCAATTCATATAGTTCTAAATACAAAGATCACTTCGTATGCTAGAATCCTTAATAAGTAGTATCGGTTTAGACAAGTAGGTTCGTCCCATCCACTAGCAAGTATGCTAACCCCCAACTCTCCAGGTAAAGAGCGCGCTGCGAGAGCTCGAGACTGGACTGTAGCTGAAGAACGGGAGGCGGCGCGAAGCTCTCCTATTTTGAAGTATTTTGAAGCCCAATTCAGATCGAAGGCGTTTTGTTCAAATGTATAAAGGGACATGAATGTATGAAACGACAAGGATTATTTCATGGCAGCTTGTCGAGAGTTTTCTTTTGTGTTCAAAGATGTAGCAGCAACGACATATGTAATGTAAAAATGACCTTGCACATACTTTGCAAGTTTTATGAATGAAAAGCTAAATTTCTTCCTATTCTATATCTTCAACTCTCTGCACTGTTTAATTTCAACGTGTCGTCTCAAAGGAAATTTCAAGTGCACATTTTTGCCTTGTACAAGTCCAATAAAGATATGTACGACATCACGTCCCGACTCGTGGGATCGATTCGTCTCGAGTCATGGCGATGACGACCGATTGGACGAGTCGGGGCGTGACATCAGTGATATAAATTTATATAGAAAATATAAAGTATTTGAATGGTCAGTGTAAATTAGTGATAGTTTCTATAATAAGTGTAAAATATAGGGGTAATTAAATAAATTTGTCCATGTAACTTCGAAAAAGAATTGGATTAAAAAACAGAGATGGTTCCTCCTGCCCATCCAATTCACTTTCTCAAAGATATATTTTGGCTATATTCCTAACCTCTCTAGACCTAGAAAGAAAAATTAATAAAAATTTATAATTTTTCAAAGGAAAGAAAAGAGCAAAGAATCGATTTTTTTTCCTTCCACGAACCAAACGTTCGAATTTTGATCGAGTTTTAGATAGATACTGGAAGGTAAGATTCAAAATATAGCTTTGATCTTCAAATAATTAAAGGTTCGAATTTTGGTATGACTAGCTTATATTGGTAGGCACGAGTCCAAGACTTGGACTAGCAACAGATTATTAATACATGTTTGAAATAAAAAATACCGAGGGCGCTGATGAGCCTGGCTTGCGCTGTCCGAGGCACCGACAATGTATGAGTACTGATGACAAATGGCCACGATCTGAGCTTGCGTGAGCCACGAATGGGACATCCATTTATGATAACTCAACGGATTAGGCGCCGCATGGACGGTCGAGGACCGGCACCATTATATCACGGGTATAAACGACGGCCGACCACGCGGCCCGTCGTGCGACACCGTAAGGATGTCGAGAAGACGTCGTAAGGGCGTCGTGCGCATAAAACGGGTGGTTGGGCGTCATCGGCTGTCGTAAGCGTCGTAAAGACGTCGGGGGTGCCTTCGGCGTCGTAGGCAAAGCGAAATGTCATGACCCGATCCCAAATTATTGGGTCGAACCGGATCATCCCCAGCCTGCACCGTTATGAGACGACGGCAGTGAGTTGTTCTATATGCAGGTATTCACAACAACATCTATATATTTGTCACAACTCAATATACGAAAATTTTAAAACTTTTATTCAACAATTGAAAAAACTGGAAATGAAAGAACTGAAATAAAATGCTGAATTCAAATTAACAAAACGTGTCACGACCCGCACCCACCGTGAGGGTACGAGTACGTAACAACGCCCAGCCTACGCCGCAATGTCGACAGTAGAACGCTGTTCTAGGTCATGAACTATAACTAGCATAATATGAATACTCTCCATAAGGAGGCCAACACAGAGGTACAACTCAATCACAATCTAAGGTAGAATGATAAAGATAGATAAACATGAAATCCAAAAGAGATACAGGAGATAGAAGTCTAAGTGTCTAAGATACATAATCCCAGAAATACATCTCAAAACTCAAATACAGTAATCCACAAGTAAATACAACTCCAGACAAAATGAAATAACTATCTAAACAACCTCTATTGTGTCTCCTCTAGGCTAGCAGGCAATCCCAGGTTATCTGTAAAATTTATCAACATGTCCAGTCAGGACAGGAGCGAGCACAATACATCTTAATAAGTCATAACAGGAAAGGAAATATAATCATGCTAGAGAATAAAATACAGCAAACTGAAGAATAGCATAATGTAAAAGAGAGAATGTAAGCAAATATCTATGATATATAAAGAGAGACAGTGCTAGTGATTCAGAGTACAGGATAAACATGTGAATGGCATAGGACTGATTCATGATTACACTACTTGGAATTGATTCATGATTACACTACTTGGAATTATTCACATGTTCATTTATACTCCCCCATCCCCAATCAATACACAAGGATCCAATCAAGTTACGTTAAGATTCATGATTATACTACGTTGCCCATAAAGGGTGATTCATGAATTGATTCATGAAGGCTCGATGATCATGAGGGTACATGAGTCACTAGCTGATTTCTGAAGATTCATGATAATAGAAGCATGAGATACGTGATGTAAGTGAAACACACGAGATAAAAGTATCCGATGCTCCCGAGAGGGATAACATCTCATGAAGGGATCCATATAGTACCAATCCGTGTTACCAACGTGTCAGCATCAAGTAAGATAGTCTAAAGCAGGAAATATAATCCTAAACATGATATGAAATGATCAGAGAATGTACTCGCCTGATATCTGAATGTCCAAGGTAAAGAAACTGTTTGAGGAGAGGTGTCTGGCTCCTAATTAGAACAGCACAAGTCACAACATGTCCAGAAGGGTAATATAAAGCACTACAATGCATTCTACATGAATCTAGGTCAAACTAGGCCAAAGTCAACCCTTGGTCAACTCTGGTCAACTGCACTAGTCAAACTAGGTCAAACTAGGTCATGTCCTAACCCAGCAAGTCTTACTAGGCCTAACCAAGACTATCCTAGCAAGCACACATCAATACAAGGCTATACAAGCCAACATACACCCAACTCTATATAGCATGCAATTATTCAATACTCAAATAGGCAAGAATTCACATTGGATATACACTAGGTAATCTATTACTTTAAGCTATATATGTCTACACATATATACACATGCATATATTGGTATTCAACATTAGGTCTATAATCATGGAATTTTAAATGGTTATATAAACTTATATATTACAACACAATATGCTAACATATATATAATATACATACATAGCTAAGTTAACTATATTCATAAATACTTATTTAAGAGGCTATGTGTGTGTATGTGAACATGGCAAAGGGGCAAGTGAGGGTTAAATGGGCATACATAGTGTATACATATCAAAGAGTGTCAAAGTGTAAGTGAACAATGTGTCAAGTGTGATAGTGTCAACATAGTATAAGGGGGTACATGAGGTAATATAGGATTTGTGTTAACATAGAACATTACATCTCATTAACTTGTATATTTTATACATTACATCTATTATTATATTACATTCATGCTTGCATTCATTCATCATTCATTTATTCTCTTGCACTACTATATGCACCATACATTACATACTATGGAACCTACATATTCATTACAAGCCATACTTATACATGCTTACATTAGATAGGATACTTATACCTCATACATCATTTATTTAACCATTTACTCATGCTTGCATTCTCTATTTAATTACATAATGTATATACATTAACATGGGTTAAAATCAAATAGAACATTATATTACACACAAGGGTGCACAAAATACATATGCCGAATAGTAACTCCTACTAATAATCAATACTGTATCATCTCAGCATGAATTAAAATCTAGGATTAAAGTATGTTATAGATCTATGTGTTAACTTTCCGAAACTTCAAGCGGATCGCATTTTCGTTTCCGGAAACTCCCGGAATCGCGAAAACACCGAGAACGCGTTTGTCTTTCGTACAGCTGACACTCAAATAATTCTCCAGAAAGTTACAGAAAGAATTAGGCCTATTAATACATGTTTTTGGAAAGCTAACTTCAATACGCTTCTTTTAAAAAAAAAACCAAAGATTAAACTGAGCTTTGAGCTAGAAGTTATGACATTTCTAAGTTAGGGCTGAAATTAAAAACGTGGATAAAAATCATGACGGATTTAGATAGTTTGAGCCAAAAGAATACACAATATATATATCCTAATTATCCACAACAATAATAGCAATAATAATATGTGGAACCACACTCACAAACTTGATTATATAATCATCATGAACCATTTATTACATATATAAATATAGATACACTCTCATTACAATATATATATAAATCTATATATGTAACATGAACACATCCACAACACAAAGGACACTCCTATGACCTCCAAATGGACACAAAATGGACACAAATGGAGATACAACCATGGGGGTCATTCCTATGGGTTCAAAATAGACCTATATGCATGAGGAAATGAAAAGGAGAAGGGATTTATACCTCCCGGTAGATCGAATCGAAGAAAAACCTTCCCGGAGCGACACCGACACGTAGAGATTCCAAAAGGACACGAACGAGCTACAAATCCTCCCAAACTTGGGTAGCTTCCTCCTTGGCTAGAATGGAGAAGGAAAGAAGAAGATTTGGTGGTGAAATGGAAGAATTTGGTGGAGAAACTGCTAGGGATTGCTCTCTAGGAATTTTGGGAAGAACAAGAGAGAGAAAAATAGATGGATAATGACAAATGGGAGGCTCAACCCTATCCTTATTGTGGCTGGCCATAAAGGTGGTTTTGTCCTATTAGGAAAAGTCCAAAAGCCCCTACTAACCTATTCTATGAGTATTAGGAAAGGGCTAATTGGTTGGGGCTAAATTAGTCATTCTAAAGTCTCTAATCACACTAACCTTATCCATAATAATTAGTCTAACCTCTAACTAAAATATTTCTATCATGTGGACTAAAATTAATATCATGTGGGCCATGCCTAACTAGTGTGTGGGTCCCACTAGAGTCAAACTACCCCCGGGTCCCCTTTTCAAGTCGGATTGAGTTGAAATTCGAACCCGACTCAAATAACCCCAAAACAATATCATAAATAATAAAATAATATCAAAATAATTCAAAGAGGTCAAATACAAAAATATCCTTAGGCCAAAAATGACATTAAAATATCATAATCACATGGTTAGGCTCTAGGTCAAACAGTCTCTAGGGTTTCACTAACAAAACGTCAAAACCACAAGTCATTGATTTAAATAATTTTAAAATAATTTAAAATCACCGAAAATCATATCATGAATTAAATATCATTATTAAAATAATTATAAACACGAAATTTCAAAATTACCCTCATTTAGAAAACTGGGTTCTACAACTCTACCCACCTTAGAAAAATTTCGTCCTCGAAATTTAAGATCGATAGTACTCCTTCTAGAGCCTCTAACCTACCCAATATCTAAGGTAACACTTCCTAACACTGGAATAATAAACGGACATCTAAATAACGTCAATCTAGGAATACCTCCAATACTGCTCTGCTGTACGGCGGTAATAGAACTTCAATAAAATATAGACTGGAACCTATATCCAAGGGACTGGACCTATTTTAAAGTGGTCTTAACTAAGGATGAAAAGGAACTGATCATAGGCTATAGGTATGCTCAAACTATTATATTCCTATTAACCATCTATTAATACATTCTATTACCATAGGAACGATGCATTACTAAGACATATAGGCCCCTATCTCTCATAACACATTTATACTCACCAAAAGACTAGTACATCCTATCAAGGCTGATACTATAATCTCTCATAAATCTCACAAGCTACATGTTTAGAGACACACATCCCCACATCAAGGACTAACCTATATATATATCTACAACTGATACTAATGGGATGACGTCCCTATTTTCCAACAATCTAGGTCTAATTTTTTTTATCTAAATCATGCAATTTAAAGGAATAGTATACAAGGTCAGGGCATACCGTAGCAGTTGGAAGTCTCACCTGGGTGCACTAATCATTCTAGGTCAAAACAGTACTATGGTATCAACACACAAACAATCTAGGGTGTCCTAATTGGGAAGGTAAGGGAACAACAATCATCAAGGTTGTAGGGCTGTCTACCATCCTATATAAAAATTGGTCATTAACAAGCAAATAAGAAATTATTAAAAGGTTACTATTCCATAAAATGGCAAAAATTAAAAATTTAGGCACAACAAATCACAAATAGATTTTTGTCTTGACACGATCTAAGTTGATCAATTTCGGGATAAAGCAAGATTTGGGCAAGAAGGGAAATCAATGAAATCAAAGTATGATCACGAGCATCCAATGATGGAGGTTCAGGTCATGATTAAATTTAATTCGACTGAGTACGAATACGAGGTTCATAGGCGATGAAATGATTTCAAGGAGAATTGTCAAGGCTGTCGCGAATGAGACTCTAGGGTCAAGTTTAACTATGTCTCCATTCTCGTAGATTGATACAGGAAAAAGCGAACCAAAGTACAATAGGTTGATCAGACCATCATGTACAGGTTCTGATTAGACAATATGTTAGTGGGTGGCCACCCAATAAAATATGTCATGACCAAGCTCGAAGATAGATAAGCTTGCAAAACTAAGGCTAATTTAGCAGCACAAGATATAAGGGTGGTAATGATGAAAGGAATTACATAGTCCAAGTTTCTTAACCAACGGGTCAAGTAATCAGATAAGGTACAAGGTTAAGCATCTAAGGAAACAAGTAGAACACCATTACATGTCGGGTCGAAAGAATTGAGTCAATGCTGGATTTCTAATTGAAATAAGAAGAAATTTAGTATAATGGTAGAGGTTATAGTTTAGCCAGTTGACCAGAAAATCATATCAAGAAAATAGAGTACAAAAAGACGGGTTTTAGTGGGACATGATATACCTACACGAAGGTGAGCGCGTCCAGGTCTTACATATAAGGTTTGTTGGAGGGTAACAGCTAGTATTATATTCCGAATATCAAAGTCACGATAAGGAACGTCAAGGATCTCAATTAGAAAGTGGGAGTTCAAGAGGTGGTAATTAATGCACAAAAATAATGAAGATCGAGTTAGTCATCTGCTTCTGATACTCTTAAGTTCATCTGGTCATAACTTGCAAGTCATATCTTTACTTCACCAGTCTCCATATGAAAGTTTAACCTTTACTTAACCCTTACCATGACTACCGTAGGCAATTCCCAATTTCCAAACATCACTCTTGAAGCACAGCCCTCACATTTAGGAATCAACATTAACCATTTATTTACATTTCCAAGTTCTTTCACCTTGTCTTTGAAGAACAGTTTGGCAACTCTAGAGGGGGGTGAATAGAGTTTATATAGAAAAATAGCCAATTAAAAATAACTCTTTCACCAACAATAAATAATCAGAGTAAAGTGCAGAAAATAAATGAAGAGCAGAAGAGCATACGCAAACACAGCGATTTTAACCTGGTTTCCCTCGTGGAGGACTAGTCCAGGCCTGAGAACTCTAGCTCAGGATTAAATCCACTATTTGTGAAATAGTAGTTTACAACCCGTGCCTTTTCTTCAGAAGAGCACGTCAACTTCTAACAGAGGATCGCAGTGGCGATTTGCTTGGAATTGTCCAAGCGACTTCTTCGACTCTTGCACAAGAATCCTAACTGAGAGATGCTGAGCACTCGAGACTTAGGAGGCTTGTGGCTAGTAGATGGGAAGGGTATGGCTTATTGAGCTTATAAGAGAGAAGAGAAGAGAAGATTGGATGAATTGAAATGAGAGAATTCATGCCCTATTTATAGTGTTTTTATAGGCAGAATTCGGCCAGAATTTGGGTAGGAAAATTCAAAAATTTGGCCGTTGGACAACTAGCAACCAGCTAACCCTAAAATTAGGGTTCCTGATTTCTAGGGGACAGAGTTCGGCCTGAACTCTGTGTGGAGGCAGAGTTCGGCCCGAACTCTGTCTCCAGAGCACAGAGTGGTTCAAAGGGGCTTTTTGGGCAGTGTTTGGTTCAGTGGAGCTAGGGATTTTGGGTAGGTTATAGACTAAGTTCCAAGAGCTCAGCATGACTCAGAGTACACAAGTCTAGACTCAATAAAATTATAAAATACAGACTCCAGAACACACTGAGAGCCGGAGACTGAGCTGTCATCTGTCTTGAACTGAATGCAGTCGTCGTGTGTCGTATTGAATTAATACAAATATTATTTAGTCAATGTAGTCAATATTTGGTTGACTGTGACTTTGTGTCAACAATCTCCCCCATATTGATAATTGACAAAATAATATATGTATATTTCAATATTCATACCTGGACACAGTTGATTGTAACATAGCTCCCCCATAAACGATGCCTGAGCTAAAAGAAGATAGCTCCCCCGTAAACCATGAACGGTGTCGAGCTAGAAGCTATAGCTCTCCCCCGTACAAAATGTATAGAACCTGTGACCTGATAGATAATATTTTCCCAGAGCAAGAACAAGCACAGATATACACAGATATACGAATGCATAGAACCTGTGGCCTGATAGATAATATATCTCCCAAAAGCAAAACAAGCACAAAACTATAAAAATATTATACATATTTCTCCCCCTTTTGGCAGTTAGCAATAAAGAAGCAACGAATAGTAATGCAACCACACCAAGCAGAGAAGAAACAGTGAAATACTAAGCAAAATAAGTCACTGACATAAAGTAAAACTATGATAAAGGACAGATAATGTCATCCACCAAACCAAGTGGCCAACTCATAAACAGAGTACATAAAACCAGCTACATAAAACCATAATAAACTAAATAACTGAAAGCAAAAAATAACTAAGATCATCAGCAGTAGCAGCAGCAGATCGAGCCAATCTCCATCACGGAGCACGAGAAGGTCCTGGAACATCTGAAGGACTAGGGAAGGAGCGACGAGGGTCCACAAAAGCATCATCCGGATCCATGTAACGCATAACCCACGGATCATCAATGCGATGACCCGCGCGCGCTGGATCCCTCTCCATGGGAATGTACAGATGCTGAGACAGAGAGTACCGGATATCATGCAGAGAGTTGCCGAGAGCACTCATCTGCAGAGTGGTACGATAGTCTAGCTGTGTCCAGCGATCGTCCTCAAGAGTAAAACGATCCCGGAGCATGGTCTGAATGGACTCAAGAGTGGCAGATGGAGGAGGTGCATCCTGACCAAAAGGAGGGGCGTCAGGCTCCTCATCATCAGAATGCTCAGAGGCCTCAGGAGAGGCGACAACTGCTTGAGTACGGCGTGCCTTGGACAGAAAAGCAGGAGCAGGCAAGAACTGACAGTCATGAATAGGAATGATGAATGCACGAAAAACCATAGGAAGGTATAAAGGATAAACCAACGCTCTTGGTTTCTTCCTACAATTTATCATCCAATCCATCATTGTCCTAGGAAGATTGAATGGGATACGATAATGGAGGTGATATAAGGCAGAAATCTCAAAGTAGGTAACTTCATCAGTTGAACCAGCTTTTGGTAAGATGGTGTTAAAAATCATTCGATGAAGCTCATAGAAGTAGGGGTTGAGATGCTTGGCCATAAGTTTGCGAGGACTTATGTTAGGAGCACATAATTCCTCCTTGAATCCTTCAAGAGAAGTATCGCCAACAAATTGAAATTGACGTGCTTCCACAAGTTTATCCCAAGCATCAAGATTAACAAGATCAAGAAAATCCCCCAACTCAGAATCATTGAAAACTATGTCAATACCGGCAACCCGGGAATAGATGTGGGTTGCATCGAAAGTTAAATTGCAATAAAACATTTGGATTGCACTACGGTAGATGACAAAATTTGAAGCAACTAAAGCATCCAAACATAGATCACGAAACAGAGATTCAAATTGAGCAAAGATTGTAAAATTTATCGGATGTCCCCCGAACACCGGACGAGTACGAAAATCGCTAAACCATGCATTAGACGCGTCTAGCGACACAAATAGGCGTTCGTCATAGGTATTCGGATCTTGGGGACTAGGCGGGTTGAACAACGGATGAATGGGTTGTTGTTCACCTACTTGCTCAATTGGAGGAGGAGGATTCGAAGAGGAAGCTCCCTCAGTTCGAACCCTTTTCCCACGATTGGGCAAGCGAGGAGCCATTTGCAAGAAAATGGAGAACTTGAAAATGGATAGAAGGAGAGAGTTATACCTGAAAATAATACCAAACAGTGGAAGAGAATGATGAGAAACCCTTTTTCCTTGATTTTGAGGAGCAATGGAGCACTCTAGATCAAAAACTAGGGTTAGGGTTTGAAGGAAGGAGTTTGGAGAGGTGAGGAAGGAGGCAATGGTGAAGGAGAGAGAAGGAGTCCCGAAATAAAATAGGGGTTTGTCTTTGGTCGGATGAAATATTGACCATAGGATCTAAATTGATCCAACGGCAGAGCCAGATCCCGACGCTGGAACTTAGGGACCGAACTCGGCCCGAACTCTGTTAGGGGCAGAGTTCGGCCTGAGTTCTGGATCAGTGGTCCAGAACTAAAAGCAGGCTGAAAAGATAGAAAAATTGATTAAGTGTTGAACAAAAGGGATTTTGAGGATAAAAGTTTGATGAAAACAATGAAGTACATAGAGAGGTACACAAAGGTCAGAATGAACTTTAGGAAAGATCAATTAGGCAATAATAAATCGGAACAAACCATATAATAAATAAGGAAATATATTGTAATTCAGTATTTCAAATTTGCCATGGGTTAGCTGCAGGGGCCGGATCCCAGCTAGCGGTAGTCCTGAGGACTAGTGCACCGTGTCGCTTAGGCTTTTACGCCTTTTTGTCAGAAGGACCCTTTCGGCTTGTACCCATAATAAATTTGTCATAAAAGAATCAAAATATACTCGACATTTACGCAAGTAAGTCTCAACTTATAACTGCTTCATCCAAAATTCCGAGTTCACGACAAAGATAATTGAAGCGCTCTTCGGATAATGGCTTAGTAAAGAAATCTGCTAGCTGATGATCAGTGTCAATAAATTCTAAGTTAATCGTGCCATTTTGCTGATGATCACGCAAAAAGTGGTGTCTGATCTCAATGTGTTTAGTGCGTGAGT
Source organism: Iris pallida (assembly GCA_029216955.1). Taxonomy (NCBI): domain Eukaryota; kingdom Viridiplantae; phylum Streptophyta; class Magnoliopsida; order Asparagales; family Iridaceae; genus Iris; species Iris pallida. Next base: position 23,116,782 of record JANAVB010011800.1, read on the forward strand.
GGCAGACAGGGTTCTTAGTCAAATTGATGGCACTAGTATTGTCACAGAATATAGGAATATGCAGGAAAGATAACTTATAGTCTTCAAGGGTTTGCTTCATCCACAGAATTTGTGCACAACAACGCCCAGCTGCTATGTATTCAGCTTCTGTTGTGGATAGTGCGACAGAGTTCTGCTTCTTGCTAAACCATGAGACTAAAGCCTTTCCTAATAAATGACACGTGCCGCTCGTACTTTTACGGTCGACCTTGCATCCAGCAAAGTCAGCATCAGAGTAACCGATGAGGTCAAATGATGTTGACTTGGGATACCATAGGCCCACTGTAACCGTACCCTTAAGGTATCGAAAGATACGCTTAACCGCGGTCATGTGAGATTTCTTAGGATTTGCTTGATATCTAGCACATAGGCAAACACTAAACATGATATCGGGACGACTAGCAGTTAAATAAAGTAAGCTGTCTATCATACCTCGATACTTACGTTGATCAACGGGTTTGCCGCTCTCATCTGGTTCGAGTTTGGTTGAAGTAGCCATTGGAGTGCTGATTGGTTTGATGTTGTCAAGATCGAACTTCTTCAGCATGTCCTTGGTATACTTCGATTGATAGATGAAAGTTCCATTAGCCATTTGTTTCACTTGCAGACCAAGAAAATAGTTGAGCTCTTCCATCATGCTCATCTCAAATTCTGTCTGCATACACTTGGCAAATTCTTGACAGAGGGTTTCATCAGTAGAACCAAAAATGATATCATCAACATAAATTTGAATCAACAGAATGGTGTCTTTAAAAGATTTTATAAACAGTGTAGTGTCAATTTTTCCTTTTGAAAAACCTTTCTCAAGTAAGAAGCTACTTAGCCTTTCATACCAAGCTCTGGGGGCTTGTTTGAGGCCATAAAGTGCTTTCTTTAGCTTGAACACGTGGTCGGGAAATTTGTGATTTTCAAAGCCAGGAGGTTGTTTCACATAAACTTCCTCCTTAATAAAATCATTCAGGAAAGCACTTTTCACATCCATTTGAAATAATTTAAAGTTTTGAAAATTAGCAAAAGCACAAAGCATCCGAATGGATTCTAGTCTAGCAACAGGAGCATACGTCTCATCGTAGTCGATACCTTCCTCTTGGTTGTATCCTTGAGCTACTAGACGAGCTTTGTTACGTGTGACTGAACCATCTTCATTTACTTTGTTTCTAAAAACCCATTTAGTACCAATTATCGAGTGATTAACCGGTCTAGGAACGAGTTCCCATACTTGGCTTCTCTCGAATTGGTTGAGTTCTTCTTGCATAGCAGAAATCCAAAATTCATCATTAAAAGCTTCAAAAATGTTTTTAGGCTCTACTTGTGAAATGAAGGCAGTGCTAGCAACGGAGTCTCTTAGTGATGATCTAGTAGTTACTCCACGTGAAACTTCTCCTATAACTAAATTTTCTGGATGAGAAGGTTTGAAAGAGAATTTCTTAGGCAAACTCTCCAGAGAATTAGTTTCGGTTGAAGTATTCATTGGAGTAGAAGTTGATGGCTCGACGTCATCATCAAGAGTACTTGCTGCACTGTTGTCTTCATCAAAAGTCACATTTGTTGACTCTTCCACAATAAGTGAGCGTTTATTAAAAACTCTATATCCCTTACTCTTGGCGGCATAACCAAGAAAGATACCATCGTCAGCTTTGGCATCAAATTTGCCTAAGTTGTCTTTGGTGTTAAGGATAAAATATCTACAACCAAAAACTTTAAAATAAGAAACATTGGGGGTTCTCCCAAACCAAAGCTCATAGGGTGTTTTCTTCGTAATGGGACGAATCAGCACCCTATTCAAAATGTGGCATGCTGTACTAACAGCTTCTGTCCAAAAATATTTCGGAAGTGAAAATTTATTCAACATGACTCTGGCCATATCGCCGAGAGTTCTATTCTTCCGCTCCACAACACCATTTTGTTGAGGAGTTCTAGGACAAGAAAATTCATGATCAAAGCCATTTGCATTACAAAAACTTTCAAAATCATAATTTACGAATTCGCCTCCATGATCACTTCGGATTCGAGTAATCATGTAGCCTTTTTCGTTTTGAACTTTCTTTACAAAAATTTTGAAAGCAGAAATAGCATCGCTCTTATTAGCGAGAAAGAAAACCTAAGTAAATCTCGAAAAATCATCAACAATAACAAATGCATAAAGTTTGCCGCCAAGGCTAGCTATTCTACTAGGACCAAATAAATCAATATGAAGTAATTGCAAGGGTCTAGTAGTACTTACAGAGTTGATGGAATAAAACGAGGATTTAGTTGCCTTGTTTAGTTCACATTCGGCACATACCGTGTCCTTTTTGAATGTGATGTCAGGCAATCCTCTCACTAGCTTCTTGGTAGAAAGCCTGGATATAGCATCCATGTTGGCATGACCAAGACGCTGGTGCCAAAGTAGTCGTTCGTCTTTGTGGGCATATAGACATCTACCTGCATTGTTAGTTTTTATAGAAAGATAGAAAATATAGATATTGTCCTCTCTTTTTCCTTCAAAAGCAATGTCTCCTGTTGACCTATCATAGATGTAGCAACTGTTTTGTCCAAAGTTAATATCATATCCATGATCAGCAAGATGACTAATGCTGAGCAGGTTATGCTTTAACTCGGTCACTAGGCAGACATCCTTTATTACAGGAGAAGGAGGATGACCAATGACACCATTACCTATAATGTGCCCTTTGAGATTGTTACCGAAGGATACGTATCCTTCTCTCTTCATCGATAGTGATGCAAAAAGATTTGCGTCTCCCGTCATATGTCGCGAGCATCCACTATCGAGAATCCACTTACTTTCAGTTGAGGAGGGAAGGTCCACCTACATCAAGAGTAGATGTGACCTTTGGTACCCGAGTTCTTGAGGGTCCTGAAAAGTTAGTCTTTGGAAACCAAGCATATATCTTTTTATCTACAAGTCTTCTAACTCTGCACTGTGGTGAGATGTGTCCATGTGATCCATAATAAGTACAGATAGCATTCTTATTTATACTAGGAGCATGAGAATAATATCTGTAAGCAACAGGATGAGGATGGACATGATGTGAAGAGTTAGCATGGTGAAGATGGTTATGCATGGAATAAGTGGCATATTGATGGTGTCTATGAGGCATAGAATGATGGTATTGTCTATGATGTGTGACATGCTGATATTGTCTAGATGGCATGGCATGATGATTTTGTCTATATTGCATGACATGATGATTTTGTCTATATGGTATATGAGGACCTTGTCTATATGGCATTGCATGATGATTTTGTCTATATGGCACGGCATGATGATTTTTATGTGTGGAGTGATGTTGATTGTGTCTTTGTGCATGATGAGTGTGTACTGAGTGAGAATTGTTCTTACGTGCACGTGGTTTGTGAAAGTTTGTGTATATAAATGCATGGTTATGTGCTGCATGAGAATGACGTGGTTGACTAGCATGAGTGGTGTTGTGCCCATGTGATTGGGTTTGAGGTTGAACAACCTGTTTACCCAATTTGGTTTCTAATCTTTTAGAAACAGCTTGCAGTTCATCAACCTTAATATTTAAGCCATAAATCTTAGTCATGGAAATCTTGTGTCTACTCTTTTCTTCAGCAAGCAACGTGTTGAGAGTAGTGATTTCTTGAGTTTATTGCTCAATACGTGCTTCAGCATCATGTAAGCTTAATTTAAGCTTGGATACTTCATCAGTGTCATTAGTGGGTGATGTGTTTCTAACATTATCAAGAAGTAAAGAAATTCTTTGTATCTCATCTTCTAGACTTTTGATTTTGTCCTTGGCATGTTTATATTTACCGATGACCTTTTTATGATCATCAAGTAAATCAGTGAAAGCATCGCCAAGTTCATCAAAAGAGAAGTCATCCAGAGTTTCGTTAGATACCTTGTTGGAAGTTGCCATCAGGCACACATTTGCTGTATCTTGAGGAGAGTCCTTTTCTTCCTCAGAGTCACTCGCTTCACTTTCATGCCAAATGCCTGTGTTGGCATATTTCTTTGATGAGTTCCTTTTGTATGGCTTCTCATAGCGGTTGCTCTTCTTCAGGAATGGGCAGTCTTTTCGGACATGTCCAGTTTTCTTGCAACCGTAACAAGTTGGTTCTTCTTCATCGTCTTCTTGAGATTCCTTCTTCCTTCGATTGAAGCGAAGGAATTTCCTGAAGTTGTGAACCATGAGAGCTTGGTCTTCATCATCCGAATTATCTTCTTCGGTCTCATCATGATTAGCTCTTCGTTGATGAGCTTTGAGTGCGATCTCCCTGGTCTTCGGAGCAGGCTCTTCGAAGTCCTTGAGGTCAAGCTCGTGAGTCATAAGCTTACCCATCAAGGTCTCCATTGACATTGTTGTGAGATTGTTTCCTTCTATGATGGCTGTCACCTTAGGGTTCCAAATCTTTGGTAGCCCTCTGAGCAGCTTACGAATCTTCTCGTGGTTTGAGTACTGCTTTCCAAGCGAGGATAGAGGATTGATGATGTCGAGGAATCTTGTGAACATTTGAGTGATCGTCTCACTTGGCTTCATCTTGAAAGCTTCGTATTCTTGAGTGAGACGGCTTATTTTGGATTCCTTGACCTGTGTGGTTCCTTCATGCGTCACTTCTAGAAGTCTCCATACTTCATGAGCAGTGGTGCATGTAGAGACCCTGTTGAACTCATTCCTGTCTATAGCACAGAATAAAGCATTAATAGCCCTAGCATCTAGACTTGCCTGTTTCTTCTCCTCGACAGAATATTTGTCGTGTGGTTTCTCAATGAGGTCACTATCGACAACTATTCTGGCGGGCTTTTTGTAACCGTCAGTGACGACAGTCCACAGGTCAACGTCTAGAGACTTAAGATAGAAGCTCATCCTTGTTTTCCAATATGTGTAGTTAGTCCCATCAAATAGGGGAGGCCTATGAGTGGACTGACCTTCACCATGATTGGAAATCAAGGATTGTGTGGTTGCCATGGATCAGCTCTTAGGATGTTAGTCCTTGTAAAGAGAACAGAGCTCTGATACCAATTGAAGAACAGTTTGGCAACTCTAGAGGGGGGTGAATAGAGTTTATATAGAAAAATAGCCAATTAAAAATAACTCTTTCACCAACAATAAATAATCAGAGTAAAGTACGGAAAATAAATGAAGAGCAGAAGAGCATACGCAAACACAGCGATTTTAACCTGGTTTCCCTCGTGGAGGACTAGTCCAGGCCTGAGAACTCTAGCTCAGGATTAAATCCACTATTTGTGAAATAGTAGTTTACAACCCGTGCCTTTTCTTCAGAAGAGCACGTCAACTTCTAACAGAGGATCGCAGTGGCGATTTGCTTGGAATTGTCCAAGCGACTTCTTCGACTCTTGCACAAGAATCCTAACTGAGAGATGCTGAGCACTCGAGACTTAGGAGGCTTGTGGCTAGTAGATGGGAAGGGTATGGCTTATTGAGCTTATAAGAGAGAAGAGAAGAGAAGATTGGATGAATTGAAATGAGAGAATTCATGCCCTATTTATAGTGTTTTTATAGGCAGAATTCGGCCAGAATTCGGGTAGGAAAATTCAAAAATTTGGCCGTTGGACAACTAGCAACCAGCTAACCCTAAAATTAGGGTTCCTGATTTCTAGGGGACAGAGTTCGGCCCGAACTCTGTGTGGAGGCAGAGTTCGGCCCGAACTCTGTCTCCAGAGCACAGAGTGGTTCAAAGGGGCTTTTTGGGCAGTGTTTGGTTCAGTGGAGCTAGGGATTTTGGGTAGGTTATAGACTAAGTTCCAAGAGCTCAGCATGACTCAGAGTACACAAGTCTAGACTCAATGAAATTATAAAATACAGACTCCAGAACACACTGAGAGCCGGAGACTGAGCTGTCATCTGTCTTGAACTGAATGCAGTCGTCGTGTGTCGTATTGAATTAATACAAATATTATTTAGTCAATGTAGTCAATATTTGGTTGACTGTGACTTTGTGTCAACAGTCTTAAATTTGACCCAAAACCTCTAAATTCCGTTTACGAATTCCTTGAACTTGTTCAAATTGTTCTCCTCGTATTATTTAATTTAAATCTCTAGGCCTTATAAAACTTATCTTCCATCATAAAATCAACTTTCGTATTTTCTTCGACATATATCCTTGAATATTATTCTCCTAAAAATATTTCACAACAATCTCTAAACTTCTATAACTTTGTGTTCTCTCTATCCCTAGTCATTTTCTTGCAACATCTTGTTTAATATCCTTATTAAACACAATTAACTTCTCTTTTTCATTACTAACCTTCTACATAGCCTCAAAGTAAAAGTTTTCTCCAGAATCAATAACCAAGATTTTCTAAGTTCTCAAAACTAGGTTGACCTCTGATATCTTCATTAGTTTTGAATACACCTATAAACTATCTAATAACCCCAAAATTTCTCTAAATGTAATTGTTTCCAGATTGGCAGTATACATCTCTTTATTCTATTCGAGACCTTTACCATATTCATATCTCAAGTTTCCCTATGGAACACTCCACATTTGATTTCCTTTAGATCATCATAAAATAACCAGTTACGTCTTCTCTGAGCTACATACTTTACGTCACTTACTTAGCTTTCCCCATGCAAAAGATACGAAGATTCAAGGATTTCGAAGTACATCTAGTAGGGACGACAAGATATGGGTAATTAATGTAATGAGACAGAGTTTAAGATAAGAGGTAAATAAGAATACAAGAGAATAATGGCGAGAAAGAATAATGAAGATATGTTCCTTCTCATCGGTTCAAATGAGAGGAACCCATCAAGCTTAAATTCAATAGCAAGGAATGAGGGTGAATCCAAACAAGAGGAAAAAGAATTCCAATTGAAGTTCAAAATGAGTTTCTCAGGGGTCGTCCCAGAAATCTCTCAAAGAATCCTAAGTGTGATTGAGTACCTTGGATTTAAAAATATTAATCTAAATACAAAATTAAATCAACAACTACAAAATTTTATCAAAATTATAAACTAATACCAGGATTCAAAGTTCTACAATAAATCCACAAAATCAAATTCAAATCAAGAAAAAAGGTGAATCAAAACAAGGAAAAGGAGTTTAAATCGGAATTCAAAATGAGATTCTCAAGGGTCATTCCAGGAATCTCTCAAGGAATCCTAACAGTGATTGAGTATCCTCTCATCCTAACACCTTAATTTTAATATCCTATAGCAGGCTCGTAGTAGTACAACTAAGTCGTTGCGCTACTACGAAATCGCACTAATGCGAATCTCGACCTGCATGGGCCACCACTAAAAATGTGTCACGACCCGCACCCACCGTGAGGGTACGAGTACGTAACAACGCCCAGCCTACGCCGCAGTGTCGATAGTAGAACGCTGTTCTAGGTCATGAACTATAACTAGCATAATATGAATACTCTCCATAAGGAGGCCAACACAGAGGTACAACTCAATCACAATCTAAGGTAGAATGATAAAGATAGATAAACATGAAATCCAAAAGAGATACAGGAGATAGAAGTCTAAGTGTCTAAGATACATAATCCCAAAAATACATCTCAAAACTCAAATACAGTAATCCACAAGTAAATACAACTCCAGACAAAATGAAATAACTATCTAAACAACCTCTATTGTGTCTCCTCTAGGCTAGCAGGCAATCCCAGGCTATCTGTAAAATTTATCAACAGGTCCAGTCAGGACAGGAGCGAGCACAATACATCTCAATAAGTCATAACAGGAAAGAAAATATAATCATACTAGAGAATAAAATACAGAAAACTGAAGAATAGCATAATGTAAAAGAGAGACTGTAAGCAAATATCTATAATATATAAAGAGAGACAGTGCTAGTGATTCAGAGTACAGGATAAATATGTGAATGGCATAGGACTGATTCATGATTACACTACTTGGAATTGATTCATGATTACACTACTTGGAATTATTCACATGTTCATTTATACTCCCCCATCCCCAATCAATACACAAGGATCCAATCAAGTTACGTTAAGATTCATGATTATACTACGTTGCCCATAAAGGGTGATTCATGAATTGATTCATGAAGGCTCGGTGATCATGAGGGTACATGAGTCACTAGCTGATTTCCGAAGATTCATGATAATAGAAGCATGAGATACGTGATGTAAGTAAAACACACGAGACAAAAGTATCCGATGCTCCCGAGAGGGATAACATCTCATGAAGGGATCCATATAGTACCAATCCATGTTACCAACGTGTCAGCATCAAGTAAGATAGTCTAAAGCAGGAAATATAATCCTAAACATGATATGAAATGATCAGAAAATGTACTCGCCTGATATCTGAATGTCTAAGGTAAAGATACTGTTCGAGGAGAGGTGTCTGGTTCCTAATTAGAACAGCACAAGTCACAACATATCCAGAAGGGTAATATAAAGCACTACAATACATTCTACATGAATCTAGGTCAAACTAGGCCAAAGTCAACCCTTGGTCAACTCTGGTCAACTGCACTAGTCAAACTAGGTCATGTCCTAACCCAGCAAGTCTTACTAGGCCTAACCAAGACTATCCTAGCAAGCACACATCAATACAAGGCTATACAAGCCAACATACACCCAACTCTATATAGCATGCAATTATTCAATACTCAAATAGGCAAGAATTCACATTGGATATACACTAGGTAATCTATTACTTTAAGCTATATATGTCTACACATATATACACATGCATATATTGGTATTCAACATTAGGTCTATAATCATGGAATTTCAAATGGTTATATAAACTTATATATTACAGCACAATATGCTAACATATATATAATATACATACATAGCTAAGTTAACTATATTCATAAATACTTATTTAAGAGGCTATGTGTGTGTATGTGAACATGGGAAAGGGGCAAGTGAGGGTTAAATGGGCATACATAGTGTATACATATCAAAGAGTGTCAAAGTGTAAGTGAACAATGTGTCAAGTGTGATAGTGTCAACATAGTGTAAGAGGGTACATGAGGTAATATAGGATTTGTGTTAACATAGAACATTACATCTCATTAACTTGTATATTTCATACATTACATCTATTATTACATTATATTCATGCTTGCATTCATTCATCATTCATTTATTCTCTTGCACTACTATATGCACCATACATTACATACTATGGAACCTACATATTCATTACAAGCCATACTTATACATGCTTATATTAGATATGATACTTATACCTCATATATCATTTATTTAACCATTTACTCATGCTTGCATTCTCTATTTAATTATATAATATATATACATTAACATGGGTTAAAATCAAATAGAACATTATATTACACACAAGGGTGCACAAAATGCATATGCCGAATAGTAACTCCTACTAATAATCAATACTGTACCATTTCAGCATGAATTAAAATCTAAGATTAAAGTATGTTATAGATCTATGTGTTAGCTTTCCGAAACTTTAAACGGATAGCATTTTCGTTTCCGAAAACTCCCAGAATCGCAAAAACACCGAGAACGCATTTGTCTTTCGTACAGCTGACACTCAAATAATTCTCCAGAAAGTTACAAAAAGAATTAGGCCTATTAATACATGTTTTTGGAAATCTAACTTCAATACGCTTCTTTTAAAAAAAACCAGAGATTAAACTGAGCTTTGAGCTAGAAGTTATGACATTTCTAAGTTAGGGCTGAAATTAAAAACGTGGATAAAAATCATGACGGATTTAGATAGTTTGAGCCAAAAGAATACACAATATATATATCCTAATTATCCACAACAATAATAGCAATAATAATATGTGGAACCACACTCACAAACTTGATTATATAATCATCATGAACCATTTATTACATATATAAATATAGATACACTCTCATTACAATATATATATAAATCTATATATGTAACATGAACACATCCACAACACAAAGGACACTCCTATGACCTCCAAATGGACACAAAATGGACACAAATGGAGATACAACCATGGGGGTCATTCCTATGGGTTCAAAATAGACCTATATGTATGAGGAAATAAAAAGGAGAAGGGATTTATACCTCCCGGTAGATCGAATCGAAGAAAAACCTTCCCGGAGCGACACCGACACGTAGAGATTCCAAAAGGACACGAACGAGCTACGAATCCTCCCAAACTTGGGCAGCTTCCTCCTTGGCTAGAATGGAGAAGGAAAGAAGAAGATTTGGTGGTGAAATGGAAGGATTTGGTGGAGAAACTGCTAGGGATTGCTCTCTAGGAATTTGGAGAAGAACAAGAGAGAGAAAAATAGATGGATAATGACAAATGGGAGGCTCAACCCTATCCTTATTGTGGCTGGCCATAAAGGTGGTTTTGTCCTATTAGGAAAAGTTCAAAAGCCCTTACTAACATATTCTATGAGTATTAGGAAAGGGCTAATTGGTTGGGGCTAAATTAGTCATTCTAAAGTCTCTAATCACACTAACCTTATCCATAATAATTAGTCTAACCTCTAAATAAAATATTTCTATCATGTGGACTAAAATTAATATCATGTGGGCCATGCCTAACTAGTGTGTGGGTCCCACTAGAGTCAAACTACCCCCGGGTCCCCTTTTCAAGTCGGATTGAGTTGAAATTCGAACCCGACTCAAATAACCCCAAAACAATATCATAAATAATAAAATAATATCAAAATATTTCAAAGAGGTCAAATACAAAAATATCCTTAGGCCAAAAATGATATTAAAATATCATAATCACATGGTTAGGCTCTAGGTCAAACAGTCTCTAGGGTTTCACTAGCAAAACATCAAAACCACAAGTCATTGATTTAAATAATTTTAAAATGATTTAAAATCATCGAAAATCATATCATGAATTAAATATCATTATTAAAATAATTATAAACACGAAATTTCAAAATTACCCTCATTTGGAAAACTGGGTTCTACAAAACTCCAAAACGACAAAACTAGAAAACTGGAAACGACTAGCTAAGTGGTCGGCTCGTCGGCCTCAGGTCCTGCGTCCTCCAAGGGGGACTCCGACAACACCACAGGGTACAAAACCGGGTCATAGTAGCTATTGTACAATAGCTCAGCATCCTCAATGTCACCTAAAAATGTTGTCTCCAGTCAGAAGGGAGCAAGTACGAATATGTATCTCATATTTCAAGTAATAATGGAAAAGTGCAGGCTAAACAGTTGAAATAATATTTTTCCAGCATTTTAACAATTGAAAATAATGTGATTTGAATGTGTAATCGTCTATGACCGGCTTGGGTTATACAATAGCGTCCTAGCGACTCAATACGGCTTATCCCCATGTGTAAGAGGGGTAAGCTCGCACAATATACAATATGAGGGGTATTGGCCATAAACGTACACTATTCCTCCAATCTCCACAATCAATATCAATTATTATCTGAACCCTAGGAGAGGGTTCCGTGTAGCAATGTGGTTTAAACATGCAGCTTGACAATTACTAAATAGAATACAAGAAAACATAACCGTAACTTGCCTCTGTTAATTGACTGGATCGGAAAAGTCGGTACCGAGGAGGATGTCAAGTTCGTCTCCGAGATCCTACAGTTGAGAACCTTGGCTTAGAACCATAATGAAACCATTCTAGGTGTGCTAGTTACAATCTCTAGAAGTAGACCCTAGTCATATTTTAGATTATTTAGTTAATCTTCTGTAACGCTTTAACGTCGCGAGCTACGTGCGTTGTCAATTAGTTGGATATCCAGTTTCTAATTTACTTGGGAAAAATTAGTCGTTACCGGTTAATTTGCAAAACTTTGTATTTTTATATCATATGTATAAAACTACATTTTCCTTTTAGTGATAAAACATGGACTTCGTTAACTTACCAATATTTTATTCAAGTTAATTTATCGTGATAAACCTTATTAATTTTATACAAAATAATTAATACCTAAATTATAATTACGCGTCTAATAACGAAAACCAACTCAGAAAAGAAAGTAAAAACCTAAACTACACAATACAGGGTCACAACGAAATAAAATAGAAAACTCGGCTTATGCCTTACAAATTTTTACATAAATTAATTAATTCCTAGGGCGAGCTCTGAGTGCCGTGAACGGTCCAAACAGTAGGCCGAGGCCCTGCACCATAAATACTAAGAGCAGTAACCCATTCTAAAACTAATTATAAACATAAATATAGTTGTAAAATGCGTCTCAGACTTGGTCCAAATATCATGTTGCTGGCTAGCGCCTCAACGTACAGGAACCCTGTAGCGTTTGCGCTTCGCCGAGGCTCATTCGACCGATATGGTCGTCGCCTAACTGGTGATACAAAAATCCATAAAATCCGAAAACCAGCAAATCCAATCTATAAATCATTTGCAAAGACCAGTTTTCTTTTGAAAATAGGTTTTACTCAAATTGCTAATTTTATACGAAAATCCCTTTAAAAAATATTTTTCCAAAAATTTGGGCAGCATCTCCTCTGTATTTGGGACAACCCAATCCTGGGAAAATACTAACCCAACATCAATGACTGTCCCCAAACCAGGGAACACCAAAAATCTCTCCAAAAGTAAATATTCAACCCGAAAACACATCACAATTATTTATAGCCAAAGCCACAGAATACTCCCGAAATAAATTTGGAAATCCCGAAATAAAGTTCGGGAAACCGAAAGCCACAGAACCAAAACAAAACGAACGAATCATTCTGAAATGGAATTCAAATTCCGAAACTACAATCGCCTAAACCGAATCCCGTAACGGGATCGGGAACGATATCATCATCGACACTAAAGTAGGGACACGGGGACATGAGATATACCTTGGGTTGCTCGGCTAAAGCTATCAGATGATAATAGGAAAAGAAAACCACATTCCTACGGACTTCTGCGGTTTTCTGCCGGATAATCCGAACACTCACAGAAGGTATTCTGTGAGACCATTCGGATCTTCCGTCGAATTTTCGCGGAGATCCGCCGGATTATCCGCCAGGATTCTGAAGATTGTCCTGGGTTATTTTCTACCCTAGCTTTCGATTTTGCCATCTATTTCTTGTGTTTACAATGATTCTTAAGACTCATTACAGACTCCAAATATACTGTAGTAGGAGTAGGCTTCTGTAGAGTCTTGAAATGATGATGGCATGGCTTGGCTTCTTCCTTTGATAGGTGCTGGCTTTTTTTTCTTGACGGTAGCTGTCCAAAGATATCCAGTTTGTGAAAACTGAATACCTTTCGGGAACTTCGCCCCCGAACTCCCGACGAGGGGCGTTGCCCCCTCGACCCCCGTCCGCTGACTGGGCAGCGGAACCTCCGAGTGCGTGGCTCCGGAGATATCGTCGGGTGGTTCAGAGAAATTTTGTGGGATCCGTCGTCTTTGGCCCACCATGATTTTTTCAATACATATGTCCACATTGATCTTGCTTATTGCTTTTCTGCATGTACATGTTAGACGAACAAAGCAATATACAATATATCAAGTTTAAGGCATATTAGGACAATGCTTACAATAGTGATAACATAAGTATTAGTGATACCATAATGAAAACTAGTATCACTAATATGTAAAACAATATGCACATATCACCACATATATAAGTAGAAGTAGAAATGCTATAGTGATGGTATGAAGATTAGTGATAATAAAATGTTAAACTTAACAGATTAACCATATTCAAAAACATGATACAATTATTTGGCCAACAATCTTCCCCTTTTTGATTATGGCAAATATGTTAAGTTTAGTATGAACATAATATATGTATGTATCACTAATATATCACATACATAAGCATATATCACTAAAAGCATACTACTTAGACTACTTCTATCCCAATTAAACTTACTTCTCCCCCTTTGACATGATCAAAAATACGCTCCCCCGTACTAAAAGATAAGAAATCAATCTTAAGTACATAAATTAGAGCATGATGAAGGCATAGACAATCATGATCAAGATATACTAATTGAGGAACAATGGGAGAAGTGTGTAAAGACAAGTATATGTAGCGTATTAAAATAGAAAATTGCTTGTCAAAATATAAATGGTTGGTAAAACTAAAAGTATTTGAAAAACAGGAAATAAGTAGTTTACCAACTTGAAATCCAAAGAATAAATCCAAAACACAATAGGATATGAAATATTGCTCTAGTTTTGGAAGAGAACTATGAAATAAGGATTTCAAACAAAAACCATTAGGAGTAGATAATTGCAACTAATAGATACCAATGAGATATGAAATTAAATAAATTTGATACCAATTGAAAAGATGTAAACTTGAAACATTGATCAAAGAAACCATTAATAATCATAATTGTCCACAAATAAATAGTGGAACAAAATAAAAGAATGATCAACATAAAATATTGCAACTGATATAAAGTAATCTCATTATTTGCAAAATCTGTATGCTTATCCAAGTTCATGCATTTGAACTCAATTACCTTATCATGCTTTATGAATACCCTTTTAGATAAACATGAAGGTAAAGAAGAAAAATACTTGAGAAAGAGAAATTCAGTCGACTTGAATGCTCCCCCTCAAAGTACTACCAAGGTTGATAAAAATCATGAATTTTGGATAAGTCCTCAACAAGGAAAGCTAAGTCAATTAAGCATGAAAGAAAGCCAAATCAACGAAAGCATAATATTCATCAAGATAATATCTGAAAGTTAATATTAACAAGATGACATATTTAACCCATATGAAAGAGAGAGATAAGATAATAAGGACAATTACATATACTCTCATAAACTCTTCAAAATAAAAATATCATGACCTCAATCAATAAGATATAAAAATAAATAAAATATGGGTCCATGATAAACTATGTATACGACATATTAGAGGGTATAGATGAATTAAAATAATTTATTTGCTCCCCTTCAAAATATGCGTAAATAGTTTCAAAGTACTTATAGCATCAAAATCTAGGGGTAAATCAACTATGGATTTCTTCCCCTTACTCAATGCATATAAGGCTATAAAATCGTCATAAAATGAATAATGTCACCTTTAGTCAAGAAGAGATATCCAATTAATACTTACTAAAGATGAGAAATCAAAAGAATATTCCAATATAGCACATGTAATCAAAAGATGACATACACTAACCTATGTAGAAGTAACTCATATTTAAATATGATAGATTAATGTATTTTACCTTTTGAGAAAGGTGTCATCATGAAAAAAAATAACAGTTAAATCAATCATGATAAGAGTCAAAATATCGCTCAAAAATAAAATAAAAGTAAACCTCAAATATCATGTCCATGATTATCTAATCAAGAAAGAATCAACCAATTTATTACTTTGCATGGACTAGGTATGTTGTACCACATATTTATCCAACAACGAATAAATCCAAACCTTGCTAATGGTAAATTAATAACCCATAAAGTTCAAATAGCAAAGGTCATATGTGATAAACCATGAGTAGTCAAAGTAGAGTAATAAATTAACTTGATAATCTCATAACTAGATAATTTAAGACTACTTAATCACTAGGATATATCATTCATAAAGTAAACAATGAATAAACATGATCCAATGATAAATCTCATCAAGAGAAAATTCAAAATCCATATTTATAAAGAATCTTACAGATCAATGAAGAATATGGAAAAGAGTCAATCTCAAAATGATTACACATTCAATATAAAGAGATGTAATGATAATACGATAAAATTATGACTCAAAAAGTGAGAAAAATTTAAGAGAGACTTGCTAATGACTAGTATGGAAGAAAGTTAAACTAGGAATCACAAACCTCTAAGGGAAAACAAGATCTAATAAAAAATTTGTAAAACTAGTTTTAGAGATCAAGCATATCACAAATCTTATTTTTGTAAACTAGCATATCATATATAGATTGAAGTATAGGAATATAGCTAGATGTGTGAAAGTGAGACAAAATTATATAGCTTAATAATATATCACAAATAAGCAGACTATATAATCCAAATAATATTAATGAGGTAAGCCATTAACAAGATAAATGTGCTCATTAAATCTTAAGTCACTAACACTAAAAATACTTGCTTAAGCAAAGAGTTCTCAATAAGTATAATACATTTTGAATGATCAAAATGATTTGTAGACACTTTATTAAGCAAGAATAAGAGTATAAGATAACAAAATAAAAAGAATTAGACTCTTATCAAGTATAGGCCAAAAGAGATAATCATGTAAATACAAATAAAATAAATCTCTTTGCCAAGTATAGAAATTAACCCAAGATAATGAAATAATGGATCAATCTAGAGAATGCAAAATTATTATAGCCATTATAAAATAAGTGTATTCTTTAGAATGGGAGATCTCTAACCAACAACTCAAACCATAGTAGCTAAAGACATATGATGTATCAATTACATGGATTCTCATGTGCTACAACAACATTATTGGGAAAGAATAATTCCAAAGAAGCATAAACCCAAGGAATGAGCAAGGAAAGCACATTAAAAATAAGAAAGCTGATTGGATTATCCGTCGGATTTAGCGGAAGTCCAACAGATTTTTCGTACTTAGTGCTCACAAAGCTGCTGGAATAGATCGGATTATCCGTCAGATTTTCGTAGATATCTGTCGGATGATCCGAACTATTGCTCACAGACTTGCTGTTTGCAGTCGTATGATCCACTGGATTATACCGAAAATTCGTCGAATTTTTCGTCTCTCTATAAAATCGAATTTTCAAAGAGCTTTCATAGTGCACCAAAGAAAAATGAAAAGATATAGACTAGAAAGTGTGCACTAATTAAAAAGGTAAAATCAACATACAAGGTAAGGCACAAAAACATGTGATCCTTAAAAGAACTTTCATAAATAGTCATGAACAAGACACTAATAAAAGATTTCTCTCAATATCCCAACTTAAAGATATAAAATAAATACATATGCAAAGTTAGGAATCACATAGTTAAAACTATATATATATATATATATATATATATATATATATATATATATATATACATGAGAAGATTCAAGAATCAAGAGAAAAATATGTATCCATAAAGTCAACCAAAAAGCTAAAAAGACATCATTAAAAGAAAGCTTTAAGGAAGAAGCTTATTGATTCAAAAAGAGATACACAAATTTGATCAAAAGAATCAATAGCTAGAGTATGAGTTAAGCACAAGTTTAAAAGTAACAAATATGAATAAATACTCTTCAAGTTAATATAAAACTTTAGCTTAACTCACATTCCTACATAAAGGTATTTATACAAAAATAGATATTAATATAAGAGATACATGAACTATATACTACAACAAATAGGGCATACAATAGCAGTTTATCTATAGCGTTCAAGCCTCCCTGCTATAGAATGTCATCATCAATAGCGTTTATTCCACAGTGCTATTAAAAGAGCGTACAATAGCAGTTTATCTATAGCATTCGAGCCTCCCTGCTATTATAATATCATCATCCATAGCATTCATTGTGAAGTGCTATTAAAAGTTCATACAATAGTAGTTTATCTATAGCGTTTATGCCTTCCAGCTATTTTGCTGTTAACAGAACTTTATATAGCGTGTTATGAATGCCGTTAAAGGTATAGTTTTTTCTGGATGTCCGCAAAAAAAAAGTTTAAAAAATCAACTGTCCTTTAAAAAAATATCACCACCGCTCTCCTTTTCATTCCGCTCAAAGATTTTGGGGGTCGCCTGCTCTCTTCTTTTCACTCTGTTCAAAATTTTTGGATCCCCGATTCAAACTCCCCCTCTCTTTCTCCTTGCTACTTCTTCAACCCATCTCCCTCCCTCTCTTTCACAGACAAGAGAATTACAAACCCTAACCCTCCACAAACCCTAGCCTAACCCTCCATGTCTGCGAGATCGATCACGAGATCGCTTTCGATCAGACCGAGAAATGGCATGAACGCTAAGGAAGGATGCTGGAGAGACCGTTGCCGATCCTACGACGGTGACGGAGGCGGTGGAGGATCCGATGGATGGAAGGCCAGTGAGGGTCTACGCCTATGGGAACTATGGCTACTTCTACATCGGCTACACCCGAGCTCTAGAGTAGGCCAAAAAATTGTGAGCACTCCCCAAATTTTATTTTGTTGTTATTATTATTTTGTATTTTTTGGTATTGGAATTATTTTGGTTCTTTATTTTGTTGATGATGATGGGTTTTATAGGGTTTGGAGCATAGTCGAGAAGCGAAGCAGGAGGAGAAGACCATTGCAGAAAGAAGAAGAGTGTAAGTGGAAGGGATGATGGAGCTTCTTCTAAAGTAATAATAGCATCATCATCATCATCATCTCTCTCTCTCTTTCTCTCTCTCTCTCTCTCTCTCTCTCTCTCTCTCTTTCCTTCTTCTTCAGATTTGGGGGTTTTGTCCAAATTTAGGTTTAGGGGTTTTTCTCCCCAAATTTCCATCTCCTACCGTGTCAGGGTCAGGATACTATGGGTTGTTTGGTTCATCAAACTTAGCAGAAAAAATGGATAACTTTTCCAAGTTATCAACTTTGATAACTTTTTTTAGGATGTTCGGAGTAACGTTGGAAACTTACCGATCTTTCGCCATCCAGCCAGGACTTCTATGCCTCTTTCCGGTAATCACAATAGTAATTCGAGTTCGACATCAACTTTGGTAAAATAGACACAGTAGATTTTTGTTTTCATAAGTATATAGTGCTCATTAATTTTTTTCGAACATGAAAAAAGGAAAGATACAAACCCCCATCTGAGATGGCCTAATATTCCCTATAACAGTAACCAAAAGAATTTGATGCCTAACTGAGGTGGTTGAATAATTTAGCCGTGCGAGAGAGGGCAAGCAAATCCAGTGGGCAGAAAGTTACTGTATTTCTCATGGCCTTCTTAATCTTACCGTCAACAGATGAGCAACTATTTTCCTTCCTTTTAAGTAGGGATGCATTGTCCTATGTTGAGCTGATTCAAAATTTTGTATAATTTGGAGTCTCATTCAGTTGCAAAAATGAACCCATGCCAATATTTCTTGCATAGAACTTTTTTTAGATAATTCTTTCATATAGCTTGCTCAAGCAAGGTTCAATCAGCAACTACTTTTGGCTATGATTTTATCGACGATGCTAATTTCGGTCCCTAATGATACAAGTCACAATGAACTTATCATTTTTGCTGAGCTCACAAGTTTTTATGTTTGAATAAGGGAACGAGGTATGTCCCTCATATTTCAATCAAAGATTAATCATTAGCATGTTTTGCTTGTTGGAAATTGCAATACCCTGATTCATAAGTACAGGAGTAGACTTGTATCTGTCAATTGGTTGAGAATTTCAGAACTGCATTTCCACTGAGATAACAACTCCTGGCATTCTATGTTCTAAAACATGCTAAATGTTCAAAACAAAAAAGAAAAGAAAATCATTCATACAACCAAACTATGAAACAACCAAATAGGTCCTCTAGAAATTAGCTTTAGGAACTATGACATACTCCCTTGAAGAATTTCTCAAAAATGTATTATCATCAGTTTTACAGGTTTGGATATTTCAAAATATAGCATGTTGGAGGATCCACTATGGTGGCCATTTTTTTTTTCT
Organism: Iris pallida; assembly: GCA_029216955.1. Classification (NCBI taxonomy): domain Eukaryota; kingdom Viridiplantae; phylum Streptophyta; class Magnoliopsida; order Asparagales; family Iridaceae; genus Iris; species Iris pallida. The sequence continues at coordinate 23,136,281 of JANAVB010011800.1, forward strand.
TTTGTAATTAAAATATCCGGTATTCTTCATATGATGTTAGTTGAAAAGCTAGTGCTCTATATATTTTATCATATGGTAAATTTCTTACACTTTTCTTCGTCATTAGTACCGCTGAATAGCATACTTCTCAATTTTGGTCGGTTGTTGTTTTGTTGGGATATTTCTCATTGGAACCAAAGAACCAGAGTAAGCAGTTCTTGTTACTTTTTGATTTTATAGCTTACTTTATGTAGGCTTAAGACAGTTGATCCTTTTGTGCTTTTGCTAGATTCTTATTACTTAAAACTTATTTGTCATCATGTAGGTTGAAGAACAAAATTCAATCTAACAAGATTTATAGAATATCTTGGGGCTACTTGTTTAGAAAAGTTTTATACTCTCAAGTTGCTGTTGTATATATGCTCATCCGATTAGTAATAAAATTTTAGAGAACCAGACCGAAATAGTCATATGCCAGAGCCATATAAAATTATAAATCAATTTGGAATATAAAATCAAACATCAATTTGGAATGAGGAATGAAGGTCATGCCCATTACAGCCTTATTGATGTGTACTCCAGAAGTTTTTTCAATACCACTTATGTGGTCTTTGCAATGGTGCAAGTCATGAACTAGTTAGTTTTTTGTGGAAAGTAATACTACCCTGTATATTATTTATGTAAGATCTTATTGATTTATTTGTATGAAATATCAGTTGCAGACACTTCTCTGAGCACAACAATATTATTTAATACAGTCTAAGCGCTTTGATTCACATTTTAATAATGTTTTGGATTAACATGATGAGTTGAGAGATGCTGTGTTGCTCGTCTTTGCAAACAAACAAGATCTTCCCAATGCCATAAATGTTGCAGAGATCACTGATAAGCTTGGGCCTGCATTCCCTTCGCCAATGCCGCTGGTACTATATTTTATCACTCTCATACCGGTGTTTGTATTTTTAAAATATAGTTTTTTTTCTTTTCGACAAATATGTCGAATAGTAGCATTTAAAGATTTTCACCCATTGTTTGAATCCTTCAGGTACATCCAGAGCACATGTGCCACATCTGGAGAAGGCCTTTATAAGGGACTGGATTGGCTCTCGAACAACATTGCTAACAAGGTTCAGTTCATAAAAGCAGTTTTTAATTTCAACATTCCTTTTTTAATTAATCTACGTGCTCTACTGGTTGTACTTTGTGGTTTACTGATTATGCATCTCATCTCCATGTGTTTTGCTGGCCTAAATCTAATTGGTGTCTAACTTGTCTCATACATACCGATGGTTCTTAGACTTTCTGTGTTTTCGACATAAATGTGCTCAGCTATCTGAATTTGATGAAGAGAGATACATGGTATACATTCTTGCTTTCGTATTGGTTGATCTACTAAGTATTTTATTCTGCTTGTTACTAGAAATGTAAACAAGGTAAAAAAACAGAATACTTTAGGGTATTTGAGTTAAACTTAGCCTTATGTTTATCCATGTCTTTGTCAACCCCATGAAAATAGCACTTATCAGGTAAGCTAGTAATTTGAGTTGGGATGACTCTTTTTTAAATAAAAATCAAGAAAGTAACTTCCTGCCATCAAATGATGTGTTCTAAAGTCTAAACTTTATTGTTTGTTGAAATGTCTTTTCTTTACTTATATAAATACTGTAATGCCTGTGGTTCGTATTACGTATTCTTGGAATACGTGTACGTATTTTATCTTGTTCCTAGCTTGGTTTATTTTTGCATTTGCATTTCATTGGCTTGGTTCGGTTAGGTTTATGTGGGTTTGGTTTGGGATTGGTTTTATATGGTGAACCCCCTACCTACCACCACCAACCCCTTTATTAATCTATTCTCTCTATTCTCTCTTCATTAATCTTCTTCTTCTTCCCCATTACTTCTTTACCTACCAGAGAGAGGAGAGAGAGGTCTAGGCAAGTGCAACTTGCTTCATGGAGGAACTCCAATTTTATTTGCTTCATTCTCTTCCTTACAGCATTTTAACTTACTTTAGAACTTGGCATTTTCACTATCCATGGCTAGATTCTTGTAGATCTATATTTACATTATTTTTGGATTTCTTGGGTTTTGATCTACTTAATCTTGTTATTTCTAAGTTTTGATGGTTTCATATTGTAGAGAATTTCGTTCTACCCTATTTTGACCTATGGAAGTTCGGATTTAGGCTCCGGATGATGGAGTTATGGAGCTTGAGAACTTGGCTCTCATGGTGTTCTCTTCTCTGAAATTTTGAAGAAGATGAACAGTGCTTGACTTGACCGCATGAATACTTCATGCGGCAAGTGTTCTATTCAGCCGCATGACTGGAAGTTCTTGAGCCGCATGAGAGTCGAGCCTATTTCAGCCGCATAAACTCGCTCAATTTCCAGCCGCATAAGTTCTGAACTCCCTTAGCCGCATGCCGCCCCTTCATTTCCTGGCCGCATAGGCCCATGACCAGTCTGGCCGTATAGGCATTGTCCCCCCCCCCCAGCCGCGTAAAGCCACTCTTCCGCTGGCCGCATGAGGCCCAACATCTTGGAGCCGCATGCGCCATCACCTCCCTGGCCGCATGCGCCCCATTTCTTCCTGGCCGCATGGGGATTGGTTACCTGGCCGCATGTGCCCTTGCACTTCCTGCCGCATGGACTTTCCTAGCCTAGCCGCATGGGTTGTTCACCTTCCAGCCGCATGAGGCCCTTTTCTTTTGGAACCGCATGCGCCCTCCTGAACTTAGCTGCATGAGATCCAGCGGCCCTGGCCGCATGCGCTCTCATATTTGAGCCGCATGTGTCTTATTCTCTCCTGGCCGCATATGCCTTAGCCGTATGGCTCTTCTATGGCCCTGTATATTGATATTTCATTAGATATTTTACGCCCATTTTATATCCTTACGCCTTTTGTTATGAACTTGATTTTACTTATTTATGTTTGGAATAACTATTGTAAATGACATGGTATGACGAGAACTAGCATAACACGATAGTGACCCGTAGTGGTGCACTCCTGATAAGTGACCTGGCATGACATGATAGTGACCCGTCGTGGCGCACTCCTGACTAGTACACTTGACATGATAACCTGACATGATATATCTTGATAAGCTGTTGCGACAGCTACCTGACATGACATGACCTGTATAAATTACCTGGACACCGTGGGCGATTGTGCTTGTACAAATAAACCAGTCCTGTCTTGCATCATGTCTTGGGAGGGACTCCTGAGTACCACGGTCAGGAGTACCTGTGAAATGGACTAAGGCTAATAAGTAGATTAATATATTAGTCATGAAGAGATTTCCCAGCTACAGGCAATCCCGTTACCTGGGCGCGCCTGGGATCTGTAGCCTGCCATCGAGTAGGGAACATTTCCAGCACACTGTCATGTGTTGCACCCTTCAAGCTACTTAAGGATACATGCGTTTCCTGGACGATGTATCCACCTGAATTCAACCCTAATTTTCGACCTGGGTAACCTGGATGGTCTGCAGGGCTTATGGCTGTGGAATAATCTTACTGTATCTTGCTAGTAATTAGGCTTGTGACAACCCTAGTTAGTTAAAGTATCAAGCCGTAATTCTTGTTTGGCCGTGAAATGATTGGATGGAGTCTAACCAGTCTAGTCTTGCCCTGACCCTGTTCCAGATTATTGAATGACCAGAATGCTTGTATTTATTTTACTGATAGATGGTGAAAATTCTAAGTTCTGTTCAGACGAAGGGTTACAACCCCGGTCCTTGTTTGGTTTACGGGTTGTAACCTGGTTATCTGAATAGTTTCATGGTTATCTCGTCGTATATCATCATGATGTATTTTCTTTATTTTCAGTTCTTACTTTTATTTATATCATGTGCTGGTTGCTGGTTTTAGTTCCTAAGTGAAGCTTTCTTTGTGGCACTTGCTCTTTCTGGGGTCTGACCCAGCTGGTTTTGTGTGGCCAGATTTCGGAGTAGCTCCAGAGGATCTACCGACCTTCCTGCCAGATGGTGAACACTAGACGGAACCCTGGCAACGAGTGGGTTATTTTTGGCTCTCCCACTTTATTGTAAAAATTATTCTTTTGAGGCGTTTAGCCGACAAGCACCTGTTTAGCTCGATTGCACTTTTACTTACTGTCTGCCTACGGGCTATGACATGATTAACAGATCCTAGGGTTGATCATGTATGACTAAACTCTTGCTAGTCCTGACATTTTGTAACGACTAGCTTCATGATCAGCTGAATATGTAGTGTTTGGGACGCCTTACTATTGTATATTTAATGATCATACATCTTGTAATTTTACTTACTTGCTTGTGATTGAGACAATAGGCTTGTTCATGACCTTAAGAGACTGCTGGCTTGTAGATAAACCCTCATGTATCTAGACAGCCGTGACCGTATAGCGAGATGGTTTCCATTTCAATATACGTAGCTGGCTATGTCTGCCCCCGCTCTCCAGTATTCTGGTTCTGGGACGTGACAAATACATTCAGATCCTTATAATGTATTTAAAATCTCGAGTTCCTATTTATTTAAGCTTACTTTATAATTATTAGATGCACGTTGACTTCTGGTTCAATAACCACATAGTGTAGAGTTTCAGGCAAGAGTAGCACTTGCAGTTTGTCAGTCTAGTTTTAGAGATAATGACATAAGAACTTTTTGTTTATAAAGATGGTATGTTTCAAAAATTTTGACTTACTTGACTTTCTCAAATTGTTCGTTATATATGGCTGGCATTAAGATAGGTGTTGCGTAATGGGAGACTGATATAATATTCTGAGTTTGACAGTTAATCTTCTGCCACTTAATTATCTTCTTAGCATGCACATAATAATGCACCTTCTGGACTTAGCAATAACTTCTGAGTTTGAATATCAATATAGCTTCTTCTTTTTTTATGTTCTAGGCACATGGAATGGTGTCCGTGAAGATATGAGCAATGTGAAGGAGTTGGTAAGTATTTTCTTAAGCATGGTATGCATAGATACACATGACAGTTGGTAAGTATTTTCTTAAGCATGGTATGCATAGATACACATGACAGTTGACAGAAAAAGGTATATTTGTTGTAGTTCTTTCTTTTGTTGTTTTTGACGTAACATAAATGTTAATGTTAAGCTTATAATTTTTCATGCACTGAACTGTTGTTTGATGTGTGTTTTACCTGTTCTGCAAAATGTCCAATGTGTTGTACTAGATTTTCCCTTTATGCATATTATAATTTTTCTTCGTATAGAAATCTGAGCAACAGAGCTTGAAGCAACAGAGCTTCTGTGATCACTTGTCCCCACGTATTTCATAGAGTTGAAGCAACAGAGCTTCAGTTGCATCATAGTTTTTGTCACGCCCCGCTCCCATAGGAGCGTTCGTCCTCGCTAAGGCGTGATGCCGTACGGGCCTAGGTTGTGCCCGTGCAAGGCCAAGTCCAGAAACGGCCGATTTGAGCTAGGCCACAGAGTCGCACAGAGTGTCCCCATTTGCAGCGGAAAGTAAACGAACACAAAATTGAAGTGAATTCAAACTCTTTATTGATTTTCAAGAAGTTTACAAGCGACACTAGGCCGATATTACAAATCGCTCAAGCTCTCTCTCTCTGAAACATAAAAGGCGTGCCAAGTGGCTTACAACATGGGATAATTCATGGCGATGTTCCGATACATTATGTCCTGTATAGGGTGCTCCAGCTCCTTGTAACGTCCCAAGGCCCGAAGTTGGCTCCGCGCCTTAACACGTTCGATGGAAGATCCACACCCGCCGGCGTCTCCTGTATCCTGCAAGTAGACTGTGGGGTTATCAGTACTTTGTTATGCACTGGTGGGGAGGCTAGCTCGCCCACAACGCTATCATTACCAAACACGTTCCATTTACTTTTGTGCACCGTCTATCATTCATTGTCTTTCTAATCTTGCCTTAGGATCAGTTTCATGGCATATTTCATGACCTATCTCGTGTTGCCGAATTCAAGTGTGTACATGGAAATGAATGCACGACTTACCCATACTTACCGTCCGGCCTTCCCTGTCCAAAGTAAACCAAGTTAGTCAACAATTTAATATGAACTTTTCGATGTCAAGTGCGTGTCCCTGCCCCGGATTCTAGCACGTCGTAGGCACGTTATCTACACTTGCATGAATTTCTCATTTTCATTTGGTGTGTCACATTTCAAGCATATTCATAAGGCACTTCATTTTGTTAACTTAGACTACTTTGATTTCAATGCAAGGACTTGCACGTGGATCGCCACCAGCAAAGCCCACTTAACACTATATGCACCGATCGCTGGCACCACAAGCCATTTTGGACATCCAAGCCGTGGTATTTCTCAACTAGCGTAGGGTGAGGACTGGCACACACCCCGTTAGTCTCTTGAAATACTCCTGCACTTACGTCCCCCGGGTGGCCGAGTCCGCACCCAGGCAGCCCGTAAGCCATGACTTTGATCCCGCCTAGGCCGGCATATCCCCCTTTTGATTATGCCGCGGAATCCCTTTTTCTTTACAGTCACAACATTCGCCACCCCTCGCTCGTGCCGTTTATCCACGACCATTTCGTATTAACTTGTCATAGGCTAACCCTTAGCCACAATGCGTTACCGACCAGGTTGGCGTCCGTACATCGCGGGTAGCGAGCCCCGTTGCACGTGCCTGTCACACATGTCGCTAATCATTTCTTTCCTTCTTATCTTTTTATTCATTCTTTCTTTTCTTTCTTTCACTTGCCCTTTTGTTCATCGATTCATTCACGTATTCATTCTTTCATTCGTTGATTCATTCATTCACTTATTTGTTCATTCATTCATTCATATATTTTGCAACTCCCCGTGCGGGAGTCGCCTTGGCGACCCATCGGTCCCATAGTCTTTCAATATTGCTAAACTCTACTCGGAACGACTATGTTGATAGTCTTCCCGTTTCGTTGTTGTAAACCATTCATTGTTTTCATTGTTTGAACGCATCAGAGACGTAAACGTAAGCTTGTGCCTTAGCACGAGCGTGGAGCACGGTGCGAGAGTTCTCACCATTTCCATGTTCTTCTCCATATTCTATACAAGCATACAAGATGGGATTAATCCCTTAGCTAGGTGCGTTGGGTCATTTATTAGCATGCGCGGTATTATCGCCTAGCGATTTCAGTGATAGTGTCCGTATTATTATGTGTCTAGGCTAAGCAAAGACGGGTTCATCGGAGCCACCCACCTTAGCGATGTTCGCGTCGGCCGAGCGATACTCCGTTCGTGCCTTTGAAAGTCTAAGTCTGGACTCATCTTGACGGGCCAATGTAAGCCTTGCATCGATTCTTCATCAGGTCGATGCCAACTCTTCGGGTCGACGGCTCGTTTGAGTCGTTGCACTTGCCATTTGAATCGGCGTTCTGCTAGGGCGGAATGGGTCATTACATAATACACCACTCAAAATAAGTCTCGTCCTCGAGACTTCCTGAGTACAGGTCATCCTACCATTCCTTAACTCGTGTCATCGTGTTTCATAGACAATTCTATCGAACGGCTCTATCGTTCGATGACATCGAACCATGCTCGGTACCTTTCCAAGTTCCGTGTCGCATACGTTTGGTCGATTTTTGTTGGATAACTTTTCATTCATCTTAGAGTTGATGGCACTTATTCAATTCAAGTGGTTCTTCGACTCGGTTGCTTTTTCGACGTATCATGGGACTGAAATGGTCGTACGAGGTGCATTGTAATTCGTCAAATACGAAGTCGTAGGCTGAGGCAAAATCACTTTCGTTTATGCGCATCGCAACACCCACTTGCAGCTGCATTCGAGTTCAACATATCGCTGAGTTTGGATCATGCACGTATCCAAGGCGTCCCTCGAATACGTACATTTCAACCAAGCTTAGCGACTAGCGAAGTCGGACAAGCTACTTGTGATAGTTTTAATTTGCCGATCGCTTTGCTAACTTCGATTTAAAACCGAACTCATTTGTGTATCACATATCGTTTATCTCGGTCCTCGAGATGATTCGATTCGCTTCTCACGCGTTATTGTCCACAAAATCAGTATGATTTCTTCTTAACGGGGTCGACCAAGCCTAAGTAATTTCCGTCCGATTTAAAACCAAGTATTGCCCCATCATCAAGTATTTCTTCCTATCAACGATTCAATTCGTTATCCCAACTTTTACTTGCGCATCATCCATCCCTATCATTCTCTTTGTTTGGGGCCAATCTCGTCGTCGTTCACGCACACTCCCAGTTCCCGTCCTACTTTAAGTCTTGTTTCCCCCAAGTCTATCGTCCGTCCAGACGATAATTTAAATGCCATCGCACAGGTTCAATCACTCGGCATAGGGTCGTCCGCCTATCCGCTAGGTCAGCGCACAAGGTCATAGTTACACGTCAAGTCCGTGGCTCATCGTGCAAGGTCGTTGCACAACGCTCGCCCCAAATCCTATGGTCAAACCATTTGTTCGTTTGTACGGGAGTTTCTATCCAAGCTCGCGTCACTCAGATTTCTAAACATCGAGCATGATCACCTAATTCGCATCAAGACTTACGTTGCACATATTCAATTCTGTTCAATCCCCAGTTCTAACCAATTCATGTATTCGATTACGAGATCATCCAGCTCGACAATACATTGCGTCCCAATCTCAAGCGAGTCCGATTATCCACGGCGGTTCATGAATCACCATGCGACGCTCCTGCGGAATAATCATTCTCATCGGGACGCAACTCTTGTTTGAGTTTTAGACTAACCCATTCTCGATACGCGGATTGGACCTACTCGATCCTCAAGTTCAACTCTTCAAGCACACAAATTCAATCTCTAGTCCACCTTCGTATCAAACCACAAGTCGAAGCAATCAGATTGCCACGCCATCCAAGTTCAATCACTTCCGCTGTATGAATCACCATATCAGCACTCACGCGGAGTGATCGTCATAATCCGGCGCGACGCATGTGCGAGGCTGGAGTTGCGCTCGTATAAGACAAGAACGTCAATGTTGTGGTTGTCAACGAAGCAAATCCAAGCATTCACATTTTTCATCCAAGCCAAATTAATTCGATAGTCTGACCGTCATGCGTCCAACTAGAAAATTTTTGAGCCAAATCTATCTTTTCCTCGACACATTTTTAACATTTTAAGTATAGTGTCCAACGGAACAATGACATTTGCACGACCGTCATTCGCCGAGTCAGAGTGCCCCCGAGTTATCGCATATCGATCTTTGATACGCCTCAATACCATCGACGATATGCGTAACCTGACGATCTTCCTTTGCAACCAATTTCGAGTCGTACGACTGATGCTATTGTCCGAGTTGGATATTCCACAATTTCCTCGATATTCAAGATCAAGTTCGATCGCTATTCCTCAAGCTCGTTTCAAGATCGTTGTTCAAAACTCAAGTCATATTTCATTTGAATCAATCCCAAATCGTACGTGCGATCCTCTAAGTTTCCTCGATCACGACCATTCACTTTCATTCATCGTTCAGAATCGTTTTCTAACATGCGTTGCCCATTCACAAGTTGTCCAAACGACATCTCGTTCGGGACATTCGAAGTCACGATCAACTAAGCGTAACGTGTTCTAAGGCTTTGCGCGATCGCATCGCCTCGCCGACATACCCGTTCTATCCGTATATCTTGTAGTCTCGCTCGAACAATTTCTATAACGTCCATACACCACTCAGGGTTCGAGCCACTCAACTAGTCGTCGACACTCATTCTTATTCTTCTTCGAGCCTATCACATACACCACTCGGATTCAAGCCATATGATCTAGTCCTCAATCATGTTCGCGTCATGCGCTAAGACATCCTTCAGATTCGTTCGACGAATCTCTAGCGTAATCGCTCATGTCGCCTCGACGTACTAAGTCGTTCATACTAATCCTCAAAATCCAAGCCAATCTTTCGTGCATGCCTAAGCGTTAGTTTGATAGCATTCCTATCGATATACACTCTAAGTGTATCTCTGTTCCCGACCGAGCGGTACTTGATATCGCTCGTAACGCGATTGCACCAGAAGTCGAGGTACACGACAGGCGGCACAACTTAGCCAAAAGGCCGTGTGTATAGCTATCCCGTACGGACTACATTCGAGTTCACATGCTCACTTATTCTCGTTCGAGCGATAATCGATCTCACTCGCAACTCGTTTGCACCAGAAGGTCTAGGTGCGTGATACTCTGCACAACTTAGCCAAAAGGCTGCGTGCATAACCATCTCGTTCGAACTATACTTTGGTCTCGTGTACTCGTTTGCTGTCAGCGTAAGCTTATTCAAGCATGCATTACGTTTGCTAACTCTTAACATCGGTTCCTTCCGACTCAAGTCCGTCGTGGTGGCACAAAGGCCTTCGCCTATCGATCCCGTCCAACCGAGTACTCGTACGAGCTTTTGAAAATATTAGACTTATTGTATGGAACATCCCAAGGCACAACGAGAGAGAGCGTACACTTCTTTTTCCCATGACGAGCTTTCAAAACTGAGAAATCGACATGTAGTCCAAGGACGTAAAGTCGTGCTCTGATACCAATCTGTCATGCCCCGCTCCCTTAGGAGTGTTCGTCCTCGCTAAGGCGTGGTGCCGCACGGGCCTAGGTTGCGCCCGTACAAGGCCAAGTCCAGAAACGACCGATTTGAGCTAGGCCACAGAGTCGCACAGAGTGTCCCCATTTGCAGCGAAAAGTAAACGAACACAAAATTGAAGTGAATTCAAACTCTTTATTGATTTTAAAGAAGTTTACAAGCGGCACTAGGCCGATATTACAAATCACTCAAGCTCTCTCTCTCTGAAACATAAAAGGCGTGCCAAGTGGCTTACAACATGGGATGATTCACGGCGATGTTCTGATACATTATGTCCTGTATAGGGTACTCCAGCTCCTTGTAACGTCCCAAGGCCCGAAGTTGGCTCCGCGCCTTAACACATTCGATGGAAGATCCGCACCCGCCGGCGTCTCCTGCATCCTGCAAGTAGACTGTGGGGTTATCAGTACATTGTTATGCACTGGTGGGGAGGCTAGCTCGCCCACAATGCTATCATTACCAAATACGTTCCATTTACTTTTGTGCACCGTCTATCATTTATTGTCTTTCTAATCTTGCCTTAGGATCAGTTTCATGGCATATTTCATGACCTATCTCGTGTTGCCGAATTCAAGTGTGTGCATGGAAATGAATGCACGACTTACCCATACTTACCGTCCGGCCTTCCCTGTCCAAAGTAAACCAAGTTAGTCAACAATTCAATATGAACTTTTCAATGTCAAGTGCGTGTCCCTGCCTCGGATTCTAGCACGTCGTAGGCACGTTATCTACACTTGCATGAATTTCTTATTTTCATTTGGTGTGTCACATTTCAAGCATATTCATAAGGCACTTCATTTTGTTAACTTAGACTACTTTGATTTCAATGCAAGGACTTGTACGTGGATCGCCACCAGCAAAGCCCACTTAACTCTATATGTACCGGTCGCTGGCACCACAAGCCATTTTAGACATCCAAGCCGTGGTATTTCTCAACTAGCGTAGGGTGAGGACTGGCACACACCCCGTTAGTCTCTTAAAATACTCATGTACTTACGTCCCCCGGGTGGCCGAGTCCGCACCCAGGCAGCTCGTAAGCCATGACTTTGATCCTGCCTAGGCCGGCATATCCTCCCTTTGATCATGCCGCGGAATCCCTTTTTCTTTACGGTCACAGCATTCGCCACCCTTCGCTCGTGCCGTTTGTCCACGACCATTTCGTATTAACTTGTCATAGGCTAACCCTTAGCCACAATGCGTTATCGACCAGGTTGGCGTCCGTGCAGCGCGGGTAGCGAGCCCCGTTGTACGTGCCCGTCACACCTGTCGCTAACCATTTCTTTCCTTCTTATCTTTTTATTCATTCATTCTTTTCTTTCTTTCACTTGCCCTTTTGTTCATCAATTCATTCACGTATTCATTCTTTCATTCGTTGATTCATTCATTCACTTATTTGTTCATTCATTCATTCATACATTTTGTAACTCCCCGTACGGGAGTTGCCTTGGCGACCCATCGGTCCCATAGTCTTTCAATGTTGCTAAACTCTACTCGGAATGACTATGTTGATAGTCTCCCCATTTCGTTGTTGTAAACCATTCATTGTTTTCATTGTTTGAACGCATCAGAGACGTAAACGTAAGCTTGTGCCTTAGCACGAGCGTGGCGCGGTACGAGAGTTCTCACCATTTCCATGTTCTTCTCCATATTCTATACAAGCATACAAGATGGGATTAATCCCTTAGCTAGGTGCGTTGGGTCATTTATTAGCATGTGCGGTGTTATCGCCTAGCGATTTCAGTGATAGTGTCCATATTATTATGTGTCTAGGCTAAGCAAAGACGGGTTCATCGGAGCCACCCACCTTAGCGATGTTCGCGTCGGCCGAGCGATACTCCGAGCGCGCCTTTGAAAGTCTAAGTCTGGACTCATCTTGACGGGCCAATGTAAGCCTTGCATCGATTCTTCATCAGGTCGATGCCAACTCTTCGGGTCGACGGCTCGTTTGAGTCATTGCACTTGCCGTTTGAATCGGCGTTTCGCTAGGGCGGAATGGGTCATTACAGTTTTTGTGCCAGGAATCTAAGAAAAAGGATCCTTAAGAGAGAGCGTACTTGAATAGTCATGCGACAACAAACGATAATCTCACTGAAAAAGATCCTTAGGATACTTGAAGTATGAAATCTAAGTACACCATTATAAAAACTGCTATGTATCTGCTAGATATCTCTTAATTCATTTCATGGTGTCAAATATTTCTATCTTATTTTTTATATCATAATGCGTTTCTTCTCAATTTTGTGCAGGTTGGCGTATAAATTTTTGATGTTTGTGGATAGCTGCTAGAAGGAAAGAGGAAATCGAGCTATTTTTTGGCCTACAGATATTTGTAAATGGAATGGTTTATTTTGGACTACAGATATTTTGTAAATTGAATGGTTTATTTTGGCGTACAACTACTTTTTCTACAACTTGAATGTTTTAATGACAACTACTTTTTGTACATCTTGAATGTTCTAATAAAACATTTCATATTTTGGCAAACCTTTCCTATATCTTGATTGATCAAAATGGAAGTTGCGATTGAAATTGTTTGCGATTATGGTTATTTATATGTGATACAAAACAGGTTATGAAATATGAAATTCTGTAGCAGATATGAAATAATATGATATTCTGTAACAGATTTATAGCACTCAAAACGTCTAAATTGTCGCTACCACGATAGCATATGATGAACGCTATAATAAATCAAACCATCTATAGCATTCATGAACTATCAATTCATCAAATGCTATAAATCATCCATAGCATTCACAAACGCTATAAATAATCTACAATATTCATAAACGCTATAAATAATCCACAGCACTCACGAACGCTATAAACCATCTACAGCGTTCTAGAATGCTATAAAGTATTCACAGCATTCACAAACGCTATAAACCATCAACAGCATATATGAACGCTATAATCCTTCTACAACATTCATGAACGCTATAATGTTATAGCGTTCACATGTCTGGACATACTATAGCGTGGGCAATTATAGCAGACAGAATATGCTATAGAAGGCTTTCTATAGCATTCTGCGCATGCTATTGTAGTCCATATTTGTTGTAGTGTATGTAGATAAAAATTTAATGTATATAGTCATGTATCCTTAATAAATATTTTAAAAATCATTACAAATTCAAAAACATGTATAAATAAACTTCATTAGGCAAAGACATAATTGATTCTCAAGAAGATAATCAAGATAAAGTATGAGAATCAATAATGAATATATTATGTAAGCACAAGGTTAAAATGGAAGTATAAGTGTATACTTGTCAAGTGATAAGAAGCTTGTGCTCAACATATATATTCACAAATACCGATTTAAAGTAAATATTACATATTAAGGAGAAATCGGTAAGAAGTAAATATTCTCAAAAATTTTAAAGACGGAGAGTTAAAATCATATTAACTCAACTCAAAATCAAGCTCCTATGGACTAGAGTGATATGCATGCTTCATAATATAGAGATTAAGAATAACAAGCATGCATAAATTAAATGTGTCACACTTAATAGAAAATGAGTGATAAACTATAAGTGTGAACTAAACATTTAAGCTAAGTAACTAGTCATGCTAGATAAAAGAAATAATAAGAAAATTAACTAAGCATGCTAGTATATATCTCATATTGTTTTATACAAGAAGCAACTAAGGATATCAATGTGAGCTAGTAGCAAGACATCAAGAGAAATATGCTCGACTCTACAAATATAAACCATTTAAAGAGAATCGATTAGCATGTTACCAAAGTAGCTCTAGTAGCCACACTTGTGTTGGTGCAATTGCTTAGAAGATGACCTTTGAGCTTTGCAACCACCAACACGCTCCTCGGTGCTATGTTCTGATACAAGAAGCTCCACCTACAACATTAGGCGAAGACTTTGGTATCCAAATAAACTTGGATCCACATCTGTTAGCTTTAGGGACCCATATACTATTTACTCTAGCATTGGTACAAAAATTCCGACGAATAGAACAAGTTAAACTCATGTGTCCAATACGAGAGCAATAGAAGCACCTCATACTAGTGTGTGCACATGTATCGGAATGAGCATGATTATGAACATGTGACATACTAGATTGATGAATATATTTAGAGTGAGCATGCATGGATTTGGTCTTAAGAATGTCATGTTCTAATATCAAATCATCATGCATACAAGTAAGAGAATCAAATTTAACATTTAAAGTATTATCCTCTTTTTCAAATAAAACAATTCTAGAAATAAAATCATCATTTTGTTTCTTTAAAGAGTCAATAGAAGAATCATGCAAATGATTTAGCTCATGAGTTTGCCTCTTACGATCTTCTACTGATGAGGAAAGATATTTGATTTTCAAAATTAAAGCCTCATTCAAACTCTTTAAAGAAACACAAGATGAGTTTTGAGAATCAAGTCTAGATAATAAAACATTGTTTTCATTTCTCAAAAACTCATTTGCTTCTTCTAAATGAACAACCTTTTCGGAAAGTTCTTCATTTGTAGAATAAAGGTTATCAAGAATCTCTAAGGATTGTTTAGTCATGGCTTTCCACTTAGAGCATTTTTTGCATTTAGAAGAAGGATGATTGTCTATGCTACTAGAAATAAAACCCTCTTTATCGGAGGAGGAGGAATACGATGCCATAGAAAAATTAACAAGGATCTACTCTAAGGATGTTAAGCCTAACAATAGAGTCCTTCCTCTGATACCAATTGTAGGAACCCTAGAGGGGGGGGGGGTGAATAGGGTCAAGCTAGCTAATAAGCACTTAGCACAAGCTAATTGGCAATTTAAAAATATAAGTGCAAGAGAAGAAGCAATAACAATACCGACACCCGATGTATCCTGGTATCCTCCTTAGAGGCAATCCAGTCCCGGAACTCTCTCCGGATTTAATCCACTATTTGAGCAAATAATTACACATGAGTTTGGATCCGAAGAACTTGCCAACTTCTTACACGAGAGCTTTAATCCGAAGGCCTCTCCGACTTCAACCGAGAGTTTGGATACGAAGACTCTCCAACTTCAACCGAGAGTTTGGATAAGAAGACTCTCCAACTTCAACCATTCACAATAGGTTTTGATCTCCTTACAATAGGATGAAGATCTTACTTTTCAACTCAATAACTCTAACACAATTTGTGGATGGCAAATGAAAGCTTTGTAGAGTTGTATGTAGATAAGCTTTGGTGGTTTAGGAATTTTTAGGCTCAAAGCATCAACCTTGAATGAAGGGGTTCAAGGCTATTTATAACCAAATCACAGGAAAGTGCAAAATGCAACTTTCACAGGCTGACGGATCATCCGTCGAATTTTTGCAAAAATCCGCTGGATCATCCGCCTGTATAGTCCAACGGCTATAAATAGAGACGTTGGGATCAATCATTCGTAAAATCCGACAGTTGGAATGCAAACGATCATTTGGCAGAAAATTTGCCGGAATTCCGCGATTTTTTGCCGGATAATCCGAACACTCACAGAAGGTATTATGTGAGACCATTCGGATCTTCCGTCGGATTTTCGCGGAGATCCGTCGGATTATCCGCATGATTCCGAAGATTGTCCTGGGTTATTTTCTACCCTAGCTTTCGATTTTGCCATATATTTTTTGTGTTTACAATGATTCCTAAGACTCATTACAGACTCCAAATATACTGTAGTAGGAGCAGGCTTCTACAGAGTCTTGAAAGGATGATGGCTTGGCTTCTTCCTTTGATAGGTGCTGGCTTTTTTCTTGACGACAGCTGTCCAAAGATATCCAGTTTGTGAAAACTGAATACCTTTTGGGGGTTTCGCCCCCGAACCCCGACGAGGGACGCTATCCCCTCGACCTCCGTCCACTGGCTGGGCAGTGGAACCTCCGAGTGCGTGGCTCCGGAGATGTCGTCGGGTGGTTCAGAGAAATCTTGTGGGATCCGTCGTCTTTGGCCCACCATGATTTCTTCAATGCATATGTCCACATTGATCTTTCTTATTGTTTTTCTGCATGTACATGTTAGACGAACAAAGCAATATACAATGTATCAAGTTTAAGGCATATTAGGACAATGCTTACAATAGTGATAGCATAAGTATTAGTGATACCATAATGAAAACTAGTATCACTAATATGTAAAACAATAGGCACATATCACCACATATATAAGTAGAAATAGAAATGCTATAGTGATGGTATGAAGACTAGTGATAATGAAATGTTAAACTTAACATATTAACCATATTCAAAAACATGATACAATCATTGGGCCAACAAATAATACTAATACTAAAGATAAGATTACACTATAAATCTAATAATTAATAAATTCCAAAACTCTGGGTTTCACACGAAGCGTTGACTTGCGGGCGTCGAAAGACGTCTTGGCCGTCTCGTGGAGCTCTAGAGCGCGCGAAGTGCGCGAGGTGTGCGTGTGGGACGATGATGACAAAGTCAGTGCGGATAAGATCCGCACAAGAGTTCGAAGTGACATAACGACCGAATAGAAATCGTGTGCAGGGAACACACGATTTAACTAAGCTCGCACGTGTTGGAAAAGAAGAAGAAGAAATATCGTACTTGATACGGTATGATAGCAACTCTAGTGACGAGTATAATTGTAAAACTATATAATGCACTTGACTTAGTAACGCGCGTGTGGTAGATGTGATGAGTATAATCACAAACATGCGTAGCTCCTTGGTTGACAACTAGGACACAAGTTTTGGTTAGAAATCTCCATGTTTGTGCCTTGTCCAAGTGTGTGATGTGCATGTGTGCATATAATTATACTCATAGGTTGTAGGCGTTGGGAATGTAATGCAAAAAATCGTTCCTCCAACCAAGCCAAAAAGACTGGAAGAGAACCGAAGAAAAATACACAAAATCAAATTGCCAAAATCACACAGAAATTCAAATGAAATTCAAATGCAGACACAACAATTTTTGGCACGAAAATGTTTGCGAAAAAAGTGCATGACGATCGGAGTCCAACCTTGAAAACCCTCTGGTAATGGAATAAGAAATATACAACTCCTATCACCGATACAAACGAATCATCACAATTCATTGAAGAAGAAAACACGATTACAAAACACAAAAAACAAATATGATGACAAAGAATTAACCGAAACAATTTACTCTTCGTGTTGCCATCAATCTCCTCTTTCTCTCTCTAACAGTTGTAAAACACCTTTACCTTCTTTTTGCAAAGTTTTGAGAGATATATTTTAGGGTTAGGAAACACCTAAGATATATAGCCTCAAACTTACGACTAATCTGAACTATTGAAGTATTACTATTATATTTTGAAAAACTTGGAATACTCAATCCAAATCATTGATATTCTCATTATATATAGAAATACCCAATTCAACTCCATTAAGATATTTCTTTTATATATAGAAATACCCAATTTGTCTCCGGAGTGTTCTGTTGAAAATCCCATCCACTCCAAACAACATGTATAGAATAAATTGTGCTCTTTAATTGAATTATCCTTATTCAATAGTTCTACATATTGAGAGCTTTACAAGTCAAAAATTCTCATATCAAGGCAACCTCCCGTGGTCGAAACTTGCAGATATATATGAATCTTCATGATGGTACGCAATCTCGAATTCAAGAAAAACATTAACGTTGCGTTTGGTTCATTGTAATGTAATGGTAATCGTAATGGAATTGAGTTTGTAATGTAATTGAGTTTGTAATGTAATGGAATTACAATTACATTACTATGTTTGGTTGAAACATGTAATCAAACCATGCAATGTAATATCAATTGCATTCATATGTTTGGTTTACCATATAATGTAATCCAGTTTCTATTTTTTCTTAAATACAACATTAAAAAAAGGTAGATTAATAAAAAAATTTCAAAAAATTGAAAATAAAAAATAACAAGAAAATAATAAAAAATAAATAAAGGAAAAAATGGTTTTGTCCTTCTGCTAAAAAAGACTAAAAAGGCCAAAAGGGAAAAAACCAAAAATGACAAACGAAAAAAATGAAAAAAAAATAAAAACGAAAAAAGCGTAAAAAATTAAAAACGACAAAAAACGACAACAAAAAAAATCAAAAATGACAAAAAAAAGTAAAACCATCAAAAGTGACCAAAAATGATAAAAAAATGACCAAAAACAAAAAATGACCAAAAAATGAAAAATATACGAAAAAAACGAAGAAACGACCAAAAAAAGGGACAAAAAAGGACCAAAAATAAAAAAATGACCAAAACGGAAAAAGTACCAACATGGATCAAAAACGATAAAAAATGAACAAAAACGTCAAAAAATAAAAAAAATAAAAAATGACCAAAACCGTTAAAAAAAGAGAGAAAAACCGACACAAAACGATAAAAAAGAGCAAAAAAGTAAAATAAAAAAACGAAGAAAAATAAAAAATACAAAAAACAAGAGGGGATTATAACGAGCAAAAAAGGACAAAAAAGATTATAAAAAACTTGCAAGAAACAACCAAAAAAATGATATAAAAAAGAACAAAAACGACCCCAAAAAAAGAACAAAAAAAGGTAGTCATATACTTTTGAATAAGCTGGTGAGTATTTGATTGCACGTACTGTTGGTGTTTTTGCCTTTGGACTAGAAAAGATAGTCCCACATCGGCTACACCAAATGGTGAGTATCTCAATATAATGCATTGCTTGTGTTGAGGTGTGCACATGAGGTGTAGTGGGGCACAAGTTTGTGCCATGTGGGAGTATTTTCCTAGAAGGAAAAAGGATTAAATCCAACAAGGATACAAGTTAATTTTTGTTGTGCGGACTCGGACTCGGACACGGACTCCAGGATGTCTCGTGCATGCACAGGAGTGTTCGGGGGGTTGGCGTGGACTGGCACACTTCTATGCTGATTGTGGGATGATCTAAAATATCACACTCTATTTTTGAGTATTGGTATTTTAGTCCCACATCGGATAAGAGAAGAGGTGAAGTCTCAACTCCACTCTATAAATAGAGCCCCTTGGCCTCCTTTGAAAGATGCACCAAGAAGAGAGTTAAGGGAGTTTGTAAAGTCCAAGAAGCCCGTTCAAGTCTCAAATTTTGACTTACGAGCATTCCAGAAGTTCTTCATGAACTTGCTGGTTCCTGGAAGCAGATCGTGGTGGGGCGAATCTTGTTTTGAGCAACGGTGATCTTAATCACCCCAGCAAGAACCTTTCCTCTTCTTCTTTCTTCTTTCTTCTCCTTCATCTGAGTTGTAATTCAGTTCTGTCCGTCTGCAACTGCGATTGCAAGGAAGAACGTGAGATTTATTTTCTGAACTCAGTTCTGTCCATCAGCAACTGCGATTGCGAGGAAGAACGTGCGATTTTCTTTCTGATTATTGTTGCTTTTGTAATCAAATTTACATTATAGTGTTCATCTTGGATCTCGAGAATAATCAAAAGGTGAACGTTTGTTGATCAAGCCCCGGGACTAACAATCTCAAAGCAAGATCTTTGTAGATGGAGAACTCTCGTGCTTCTCTCATCGATACCAGCTTTAACAAGTTGGAGAAATTCGACGGAGAACATTTCCAAATCTGGAAGAGGAAGGTCACCCTTAATCTTCAACTCGTGGACGTAGACCATGTATTGATTGAGGATGAACCGACAATTCCAGAAGGAGGAACTGCCGAAGCTATTGCTGCTGCACTCGTCAAGCAGAGCAAATGGAAGTAAGAAAACAGCATATATAAACCGCTGATTCTTAATTCTATGGAAGACTCTCTGGCAGAGTCATATTCCAAAAAGGAGAAGGCCAAAGAGATCTGGGATTCTTTGGATAAGCTATATGAAGATGATGAGAACAGGTCCAAAATCTTCATCGTCGAGATGTACCACAAGTGGCTCTTCAAAGACGAGATGGCGATGCTACCTCAAGTGAAGGAATTTCTGAAGTTGCCACAGAAGTTAGATGACGAAAAGATGCCCCTCGTCGACAAGTTTGTCATTGGAGGGATAGTCTTGAAACTTCCTGCTGGTTGGAGCAACTTCTATACTAGAATGCATCGAAAGAAGCTGGACATTAGTTTGGAAGATCTCCTACAAGAGATCCACGTTGAGGACGAAATACGATCTCAACAGAAGATGGACTCTCTGTCCAACAACTAGCTAAGGCCAACTTGGTGCAGACAAGAGAGTTCAAGAAAAAACAGGTGGCTTCTCATCACAAGAAGAAGGACTCCACTAATCTAAAAGTGAAGGGTCCTTCGTTCAAGCAACAGAAGTCCAAGTCCCATGTGACTTGCTTCAACTGTGGCAAGAATGGCCACTACATGAGTGAATGCAAATCCAAGCCCAAACCAAAATAGCAGGTATAGCTAAACTTGGTTATTTTGATTACTTAACTTGGTTGCTATTGATGCACAGGTTGAGTTATCTAGCATGGTAGCTGACTAGTGGTCTGACACTAGTGCATCTGACCACGTGTGCTCTCAAAGGAGCTGTTCACCAAGGACGAGCCATGTTATGACGAAGGTCTCGATGGCGAACATATTTTTAGCAGAAGTTCTGAAGATCGAGACAGTGGTTATTAACCACCGACAAGGACACTTGAATGCGTGTTGCACGTACCAGAGATTTTTTGGCAATCTGATCTCAGAAAGTCTGTTATCTAATATAGACTTGAAAGATGGACATTCGTACTAGCCAGATGGTAATTTCTTGGCGAGGAACATGCTTTGAAAAGATGTTCGGTGCTGAAGGAATGTTCGAACTTCTGCTGATGGCGATGAAGTTACTTTATTGAGTGGACTGGGAGTTGTTCTATGACAGAAGCAGACTCAAGCTGTCCTACCAGAACCTTAACTTCAGAATGTGGGGATTAGGAGGTGGATGAGTTTAAGGTCTGTCCATATACAAGACTATTGGGAAGATGCTCAGACGATTGAACTAAAGTACTGATCATCTGGAGTTAGTACACGCAGATATCTGTGACTTTCATCAATTCTCCATAGAAGACAGTTCGAAGTGTTTCTCGAAGTGCACGTTCGCATGACTTCTCAAGTAGAAGGATGCAGCATTCGAGTAGTTCAGAGACTTCAGGGCTGAAGCTGAGTGTTAAACCAATCTACAACTACTCAGAAGTGATCGAGATGTAGAGTATAGGTCTCATAAATTTGTATCGTTCTGCAAAGAACATGGAATCATCAATGAGACTATTGCTACATATTCTCCTCAATCTAACGGAGTAGTGGAGAGGAAGAACAGAACGGTGAAAGAAATGATGAACTCAATGCTGCTAACTGCGGGTCTTCCTAAATGCTACTGGGGAGCAGCTGCATTGACGGCCACTTTTTAAGTGACGTATGCAACTCCGGACGTAACTCCTCATGAACTCTGATTCTAAGTCAGACCTAACTTGAATCTCATTCGAGTGTGGGAGTGTCTGGCTAATGTGAAGCTCCCAGATCTGAAGATTCAAAAGCTGGGGATAAGGACTACGAAGATGATCTTCTTGGGGTATGCCGAGAAGAGTGATGCTCGAAGATTTCTTGATATTGAGTCAAATCATATCATCGAATCTCGCGATGCTGAATATTTTGAAGACAAGATTGCAAGGCATAAGAAAATTGTTCTAACGGACATTCCGGAGAATGATTGAGGTGCAAAGGAGACTGAGATCTTCAATGAGCCAGTTGTCTAAGATGAAGTTGTTGTTGTTAAAACCACGACTGAACCAGAACTCGCTGAGCCGTCAGCGAAGCGTGTGAGGAGGCCAAAGAACTCCGGAGATGACTTCATTACCTATCATATGGAAGCAGATCCGCTTACCTATGATGAGGCGATGAAGACCAGAGATAATATTTTCTGGAAGAAGACGATTGACAATGAAATTGATTCCATCACCTAAAATAACACTTGGGTGTTGGTTGATCTTCCTGAAGGAGCGAAACCCATCGAATGCAAATGGATCTTCAAGAAAAAGATGAAAGCAGATAGTACTATTGACAAGTTCAAGGCCAGGTTGGTGGCCAAGGGATTTTCTCAGAAGCAGGGGATCGACTACTTTGATATGTATGCTCCAGTAGCCCGGATGACCACCATCAGAATGTTGATTGCTCTCTCAGCGATACATAAGATGGTGATACATCAGATGGATGTGAAAACGGCATTCCTGAATGACAAGCTGACCGAAGAGATCTACATACAACAACTAGAAGGGTTTGTCATCTAAGGTCTTGAAGACAAAGTCTGCAAGTTGGTGAAATCTCTGTACGGTTTAAAGCAAGCTCCCAAAATGTGGCATGAGAAGTTTGAAAAAGTCATAAGGTCAAATGGCTACAGGGTCAGTGAAATAGATATGTGTGTCTATACGAAGTCATCGTTTGTCTATACGTGGATGACATGCTAATCCTAGGTACGGATATAAGCTATGTCACGGAGACAAAGAAGTTCCTCTCGACGAAGTTCAGTATGAAGGACTTGGGGGATGCTGATGTTATCTTGGGACTCAAGATCATCCGGACAGACACTGGACTAGCGCTGTCACAGTCTCATTATATTGAAAAGATGATCACTCGTTACGGATATCAGGATCTTCTAGGGATCGATACGCCGTACAAGTATGATCTGAAACTGAAGCCTAATTCAAGGAAAAGCGTCAGGCAGCTGGAGTATGCAAGCGTAATCGGGAGTTTGATGTATGCTACTACTGCCACAAGGCCTGACATAGCTTTCGCTGTGGGAATACTGAGTCATTTCACGAGCAACCCAGGCATTGAGCACTGGAAAGCTGTGAAACGGGTTATGAGATATCTCAAGAAGACTCAGACATATGCACTGCACTACAGCAGAGATCCGCCGGTAGTAGAAGGCTTCAGTGATGCTAGTTAGTGCTCAGAAATGGAGAGCGAGAGGTCCATAGGTGGATACATTTTCACAATAGATGGAGCTGCTATATCACAGAAATTGAAGAAGCAGACTATGCTCTCGCAATCATCCATGAAATCTGAGTTCTTTGCACTTGATACCGCAGCGGAGGAAGCAGAATGGCTTTGGGAGCTCATGTATGATCTTCCAGTGGTTGGGGCACAAATACCGGCGATATCGATATACTGCGACAATCAAGCGACTGCGACGGTGGCATCAAATGACCTCTTCAACGGGAAGAAGATGACTGTGCGGTTGAAGCACAGGACAGTAAATAATCTCATCAAGAGCGGTGTTATTGCAGTGATTGATGTTCGAAGTCAGGAGAACCTGGCGGATCCGTTCACCAAGGGCCTCAAGCGTCAGCTGGTCGATGACACAGCTTATAAAATGGGCTTGAAGGCATTCTAATATTGTGTTATTACAATCCTACCATAAAGCTTTATGCTATTAGTTCAAAGAGAAATCTACTAGGCATCTAGCTTTTGGTTCAATGGAGGACTATTAACCAGAAGAATATCAGGAACGGTGGGTACTTGTCCTATGTGACATGGAGAGGTTACAGACGTACAACCACTGTTGCCTACTGTTGTTTTCTGCGGAAAACGAATCCTGTGGGAAGGTAGGCTTAAATGCCTTAATGAGTTCTCAGGCAGAGTGAATGCCTGGAGTGCTTTACAGGAAGCATGGTAGCGCAGCACTACAAGGAGTGTAACTCCATGCTATAGTGGGGTGACTCCACCATGAGGTTCCCAGGTAGGGGTAATGCCTCGGCTTTGCAAGCCAAGTCACAGCGGAGTAGCACTACAAATAGGCAGGTAGCCTACTGCTGTATGATAATCGTAATAAAGAGAGGTAGATAACACTACAAATAGGACGATGTCCTCATGTTACAGTGGCATGACACCACAAAGAGGTACCAGGTAGGGTAAAGCCTCGGCTTTGCGAGCCATGTCATAGCGGCGTAACACCGCATGCAAGCGCAATGCTTCATGCTAGGTAGTTTGGCACTACAAAGAGGCCTGTGACCTCATGCTATAGTAGTATGACACTACGATGAGGTACCCAGGTGGGGTAAAGCCTCGGCTTTAAGCCATGTCATAGCGGCGTAGCACCGCAAAGAAGCGCAATACTTTATGCCATGACTCTTTATAATGAACTCACCTATAGTATATGGACAGAGATATCAGGCCGTCTCTTGAAGGTAAACTTGTAGACGCCCAAAAATTATACACTGAAACCAGGCTGGCACAAGGCCTTCAATGTACAGCCAGAAGCACAGTTGATGTCATTATGTGAGTAGGAAGAATTGCAGTTATGGTGCTGTGAAACCCATAGTTTTTAGTTTGCATATTATTTTTTCTTTTTTTTAATTTTTAGTTGTTAAATAAATGTTATGTTAAAGTTGTGGACAAGCTTTGTAATGGACAAGTTTATATTATCGTTTAATTAAATATTGTGGCAATTATAGTTTCAAATGTTGTTGATTGTACATGCATATGGAATACAGCTTACTACCGCCGTCTCAACAACGGTGCAGGCTGGGCATGATCCGAGTCGACCCAAGAAATTGGGATCGGGTCGTGACATGTTTTTAGTGGTGGCCCATGCAGGTCGCTATCAATCAACAACTTAGGAAAACCTAGGAAATATTTAGAACATTAGAACATTAATTTACCACAACATAGGACCGAAACATATTATAATTAAATATTTTTTTTTGACTATAGATAGGCTACCTTGCTTATGTTTATATCCTAAACCTTCCAGAGAATGGCCACTGACAATACCAACCCTGCTGGCGATGGGATGTCAACACCTGACCATACCCTACCTCCCCAATCAAGTCCGGATCCTACACCTCGGCAGTTGGCCGACCGTCCCCATAATACAACGACGGATCCATCATCTTCTCGGACAGAGATGCAACCCCCTGTGGTTACGCCCACTCCAGCTGCCCCACCAGTGCCTGTGGACCCCACTGATCTCATAGGTCTGCTAAGAGGAGTGCTAGAAGCCCAGAGAACTCAAGCTGAAGCTCATCGCGAGCAGACGGCCATTATGAGAGAAGGCATGGAGAATGCCCATAATGTGGCAATGGCTGCGCTAGAAAGAGGAGAAGCAGCTCAACAAGAACCAAGGCCTGCCAAGGTAAACATAAATTTAAGGATTAATTTATGTAATAATAGGGCCATTTAATTAATGGAAATCATATTGCCAAGGTGGGCGATATTGAGAGCTTTAAGAAGCAGAACCCTCGACCCTTCAAGGGAACCGAGGGAATCGTCTATGCTGACGAATGGCTCGACAATATGGAGCGTCTCCTGAGCGTCGCTCGACTTCCAGAAGACCTCAAGGCCGAAGCAGTGGGACTCCAACTGCAGAATGTAGCTAGCACCTGGTATCGGAATGAACCCCGACTCCAGGATAGACAGGTTGATTGGGACACCTTCAAGAGGTTGTTCCAGAGGAAATTCTTCCCAACTTCAGAGTTACGGGAGATGGAGCGACAATTCCAGAACTTGAAGCAGGGCAACATGACTGTGGGAGAGTATGCTGCTGAATTCGGCCAGCTCAGCCGATTTGCCAAGAACCTGGTGGTTGACCCTGACGATCGTGCTGAAAGGTTCAGATTTGGACTAAGAGAAGAAATCCGCACCTATGTGATCTCAGGCGGTGCTAAGACTTATGAGAAGATCCTGAAACGAGCACAAGACATAGAGAAGAGCCAACCTGCCCGCTCGAAGAGAGATTATTCTGGAACTAGCAACTTCCAGGGTAATCAGAAGAAGCCCAACAACAACAACAACAACAGGCCCCAGCATCACCAGCAAGCAAGGAATAATGATGTAGCACCCCAGAAGCAGATTCCTGTCTGTAGTTATTGCAAGAGACCGGGTCATCAGGTGAACATCTATCGGAAGAGGCTTGGACAATGTCTGATCTGTGGGTCTACCACCCACCAAGTGAAGGACTGCCCCTCAGCGGCCAACAGAGCTGGAGGAAATCAGCAGAAAGGACCTCTGCCCACTCAGCAACAACAATTTGGGCAGCATCAACAGAAGACGGGGCGAGCTTTTGCCCTGACGGCAGAGGAATCAGCTCAGAAACCTGTAGCAGATGTCATATCAGGTTCTATCTATGTGCATTCCTACCCTGTCTTAGCTTTATTTGATTCGGGAGCATCTCATAGTTTTATAGCCACCAAATTCATATCTGCACACCATATAGTTACTGGCTTTAGCAAGAAAATCTGTAGAGTTATGACTGGAGGAGGACCCTTACCTATTACTGAGATCTGTGAATGCCCTATCACCATAGCTGGCCATAACTTTATAGCACCTTTGCTTGTCATGCCCTTATCTAACTATGATGTAGTTCTAGGGATGGACTGGTTAAGTAAGCAGCATGCGCTGATAGACTGTCATCGAGGATGTGTAGTCTTCAGTCCACCTGGAGAACCGGAGTTTGAAATCTCTCGAACTCCGGAGGAGATGGAATGTGTTACCTATACCTCTGTCACTGAAGAGTCCAGACCTCCGCACCCTATCATAACGGAATTTATGGATGTTTTCCCAGATAGTCTTCCCGGGTTACCCCCAGACCGAGACTTGGAGTTCACTATTGACCTAGTCCCCGGTTCTTTCCCTATTTCTAAGGGATGCTACAGAGTTAACCCGAAGGAGGCCAAGGAGATGAAAGAACAGATCAACGAACTGAAGGCTCTGGGATTCATTCGAGACGGAGCTTCACCCTGGGGAGCGCCTGTCTTGTTTGTTCCCAAGAAGGACGGAACTGTGAGGATGTGCATCGACTACCGGGCGCTGAACAATATCACAATCAAGAACAAGTACCCTTTGCCCCGGATCGATGACCTGTTTGACCAACTCAGTGGAGCCAAGGTATTTTCCAAGATTGATCTCAGATCTGGCTACCATCAGATCAAGGTCAGGAAGGAGGACATTCCCAAGACGACGTTCAACACCAAGTATGGGCAGTTTGAATTCTTGGTCATGCCGTTTGGACTGACAAATGCTCCTGCGGTGTTCATGAACCTTATGAATAAGGTTTTCCATGAATACTTAGATCAATTTGTTGTTGTTTTCATTGATGACATTTTGATCTATTCAAAGACAGAAGAGGAGCATGAGGAGCACCTCAGGAAGGTTCTGGGAACTTTGAGGAAAGAGAAGTTATATGGTAAGCTATCCAAATGTGAATTCTTTCTAGACAAGGTAGATTTTTTTGGCCATGTTGTCACAGGAGAAGGAATTTCGGTAGATCCTAAGAAGATAGCTGCTGTGGAGAAGTGGTCTACCCCAAGCTCAGTTGCTGAAATCAGGAGTTTCTTGGGCTTGGCTGGCTACTACCAGAAGTTTGTGAAGGACTTTGCTAGAATTGCCGAGCCGATGACGAAGCTGACTCGGAAGAATGAAGAGTTCGTCTGGACGGAAGATTGCCAGGCTGTATTTGACGAGCTGAAGAAGAGGCTTACCACTGCACCAATCCTTGCGCTACCCGCAGGATCCGGTGGTTTCACAATCTACAGTGATGCTTCTGGAAAAGGACTAGGATGTGTTCTTCAACAGAATGGGAAAGTGATTGCTTACGCATCTAGGCAATTACGGAACCATGAGAAGAATTATCCCACACATGACCTGGAGTTGGCGGCAGTTATCTTTGCTTTGAAGCTATGGAAGCACTATCTGTATGGAGAGAGAGTGGAAATATACACAGATCACAAAAGTCTGAAGTATGTTTTTACTCAGAAAGAGTTGAACATGAGGCAAAGAAGATGGCTGGAACTAATGAAGGACTTTGACATCGACCTGCAATACCACCCGGGTAAGGCTAATGTGGTCGCTGATGCACTTAGTCGATACCCAGTGGCGATGTTCTTGACTCAGGAGCGGCATCTGCTAGAAGACATCGAGAAGCTTGGATTAGAGATCATATTGCCTGGAGATAGAAGGATGGAGCTGGATGCTGATTCAGTACTGATGAAGTTACAAGTGAGCTCGTATCTGATGGACAAGATCAAGGAGACTCAGTTTCAAGACGAGGCACTTTGCAAACTGAGAGACCAAGTGTTGGCGGGAACACTTGAGGGTTTCTCAATCGCTAGCGATGGAGCTTTGAAGAATGGTACGAGGCTTTGTGTACCATCTGGCGAACTGAAGAATGAACTGATGAAGGAAGCGCACCAGTCGCAGTATTCTATACATCCTGGAGCCAATAAGATGTATCGGGATATGCGCACTACTGTTTGGTGGTATAGAATGAAGAAAGATGTTTCCAGATTCGTGGCGAGATGTTTGATTTGTCAGCAAGTAAAGGCCAGTAGACAGAGACCTGCGGGACTCCTACAACCGCTGGACATTCCGGAGTGGAAGTGGGAGCACATCACAATGGATTTCGTGTCAGGTTTGCCTCGTTCCCAAGGAGGGAAGGATGCCATCTGGGTTATAGTGGACCGACTAACCAAGTCAGCTCACTTTATCCCTTCAAGGTTGGTTTATCTACCGAGAAGTTGGCAGCACTATACATGCGACACATCTACCGGATTCATGGAGTACCGGTAAGCATTGTATCTAACCGAGACACTCGTTTTACCTCTCACTTTTGGAAAAGTTTGCATGACAGCCTGGGGACACAGTTGAAGTTCAGCACTGCCTATCACCCCCAGACAGATGGTCAATCAGAGAGAACGATTCAGACACTGGAGGATATGCTGAGATCGTGTGTCTTGGAGTTCGGAGGATCGTGGGAAGACCATTTGCACTTGGTAGAGTTTTCTTATAATAACAGCTACCAAGCCAGCATTGGTATGACCCCATTTGAGGCTCTGTATGGACGTCGTTGCCGTACACCATTGGCATGGGACGACGTAGGAGAAAGAGTACTGCTGGGTCCAGAGATGGTGACCGACGCAGCAGAGAAGGTGAAGATAATCAGAGACAAGCTCAGAATTGCTCAGGACAGACAGAAGCATTGGGCAGACAGCAGTCATCGACCACTGGAGTTTGAAGAAGGAGATAAAGTCTTTGTGAAGATTTCTCCTACCAGAGGTACAATCAGATTTGGCAGAGCTGGAAAGCTGAGTCCCAGGTACATTGGACCATTTGAAGTTCTGAGCCGGATTGGAGAAGTGGCGTATAGGTTAGCTCTACCAGCTAATCTAGAAGGCTTGCACAACGTCTTCCATATTTTACAGCTCAGAGAGTATGTACCTGATGAGAACCACGTCTTGGATCATTCAGAATTGGAGATCGGACCGAGCCTCACTATACCGGAGAAGCCAGTAGCGATCTTGGACCGAGGCGAGAAGAAGACCAGAACTTCAGTGACTCCCATAGTCAGAGTTATGTGGAGGCATGATTCCCCAGGCGAGTCTACCTGGGAGCGAGAAGATGAGATGCGGGAGAAGTACCCGTATTTATTTGAGACCTGAGGTAATTCCTACCCTACTCCTTAAATTTCGAGGACAAAATTTTCTAAGGAGGGAAGGTTGTGAAACCCATAGTTTTTAGTTTGCATATTATTTTTTCTTTTTTTAATTTTTAGTTGTTAAATAAATGTTATGTTAAAGTTGTGGACAAGCTTTGTAATGGACAAGTTTATATTATCGTTTAATTAAATGTTGTGGCAATTATAGTTTCAAATATTGTTGATTGTACCTGCATATGGAATACAGCTTACTGCCGCCGTCTCAACAACGGTGCAGGCTGGGCATGATCCGAGTCGACCCAAGAAATTGGGATCGGGTCGTGACAGGTGCATAATTCAAGGCTTAGTCCATTCTTGTATCATGTTGTTATTTAACCTATGCGGGAAGATTCAAGTCGTAGCAACATCTCTGCTAATGCATGATGGACAGTCACTGTGGGGAACGCTCAACCCATATATTGAGATATGTGGGGGATTGTTGGTGTTTTAGCCTTTGGACTAGAAAAGATAGTCCCACATCGGCTACACCAAATGGTGAGTATCTCAATATAATGCATTGCTTGTGTTGAGGTGTGCACATGAGGTGTAGTGGGGCACAAGTTTGTGCCATGTGGGAGTATTTTCCTAGATGGAAAAAGGATTAAATCCAACAAGGATGCAAGTTAATTTTGTTGTGCGGACTTGGACTCGGACACGGACTCCAGGATGTCTCGTGCATGCACAGGAGTGTTCGGGGGGTTGGCGTGGACTGGCACACTTCTATGCTGATTGTGGGATGATCTAAAATATCAAATTCTATTTTTGAGTATTGGTATTTTAGTCCCACATCGGATGGGAGAAGAGGTGAAGTCTCAACTCCACTCTATAAATAGAGCCCCTTGGCCTCCTTTGAAAGATGCACCAAGAAGAGAGTTAAGGGAGTTTATAAAGTCCAAGAAGCCCGTTCAAGTCTCAAATTTTGACTTACGGGCGTTCCAGAAGTTCTTCATGAACTTGCTGGTTCCTGGAAGCAGATCGTGGTGGGGCAATTCTTTCTTTGAGCAACGGTGATCTTAATCACCCCAGCAAGAACCTTTCCTCTTATTCTTTCTTTCTTTCTTCTTTCTTCTCCTTCATCTGAGTTGTAACTCAGTTCTGTCCGTCTGCAACTGCGATTGCAAGAAAGAACGTGAGATTTATTTTCTGAACTCAGTTCTGTCCGTCAGCAACTGCGATTGTGAAGAAGAACGTGAAATTTTCTTTCTGATTATTGTTGCTTTTGTAATCAAATTTATATTATAGTGTTCATCTTGGATCTCGAGAATAATCAGAAGGTGAACGTTTGTTGAACCTCTGATCTCGATATCGAGTCTACCATCTTTGATCAAGCCCCGGGACTAACACGTACTACTCAACTTTAAATAAAGGTGGGATACAAATTTTAAGACTATCAACTTGAGGTCAAAAGTTTTTTTTTTTTTTACTTTTCAAATTTTGTATATACTTTTTTAGAAGGGATATTTTTTTAATTTTATCCTGGTCATCCAAAAACTAAAGTGGCCATGCTCTCAACTAAAATAATTACTAATCATTCTTATTAATTATATACTTACAACTAAAATAACTATTCATTGTTAAAATTTAATTTATTTTAAAATAATTTATATATTCTAAAATAATTTATCTTAAATGTACATTAAAAATGAAAATAAAAAAATCACAACGTTGACTTCTACTATGCATAAAACCCAACACTAAAAGAAATAATAACAAAGAGTCTGTTTCTAACAAATTCACATTCCCATTCTATTTCTCTCTCCTCTTTCTCCTTATGCAGAAACCTCTCTTTCTATCTCCTCTCGTCCATGGCGGAGCTCTGTTTTGTCGTCGTCTTCTTCTGCTCATGTCTCCTCCTCCTCTATCCGGCTTGCTCTTTCTATCTCCCTAGAGGCACTCCTAAGTATGGATGTTGTACTTTAGGCCAAATCAGAACGAAACCATAGACTTTTAGATTTCACCTCGGATTTGTGGAAGCTAGGGTTTCCGGAGCTTCGATCGGCGACGGGTAGCGGAGGAGGAGGAGGGAGGGGTCGGGCTGGCTCCTCATCACTCGGGAGGAAGGATAGAAGAGGGGGATCGGGATTTTTTTTTGAGATCTGCTGTCGGGATTGGGGATTTGATATTTTGTAAATAAGGACAAAAATGTCATTTAAAAGTTGGAGGGTGTAATGTAATCGGGATTACATGGATTCTATGATGTAATTGATTTGAATAGAAAGTGATGTAATGTATTCAAATTTGTAATCGCAATTACATTACATCTTCATAAAAGTTGTACAACCAAACATCCGAATCCGATTTACGACGTAGTGCAAATTATATTACGTCATCCAATTATGCAAACCAAACATGCCCTAAGTTTAATTGTACATGATAAAAAGATGGCCAATCATATGAAACAAAAAAAAATTGAGTTGAACAAAATTAATTTTATCGGACTAGAGTTATTATTGAATTAAATTGCCTTGAGACAATGTTGAGAAAATTCAATAAACTAATTATTGTAAAAAATATATATCTAAATTTGAAAATGGATGCAAAATGTTGTATAATAATCTATAAACGTGTGATAGTGTGATGGTTGTTAGAGATGCAAATAAAGTAGGATACTTTTCTGTGGGGGTGTAGTCCGTTGGATACATTAGAGGGCCCATTTGGATGGACAATTTGAATCCCTCCCTTTGACACTACTCGTCGGCCCCCAAAAATTGACCTAAAAAATGAAGTTTTATTATGGCATAAAATTTAAGTCGTGTGTTGATTCTAGAAGATCTCGCTATCTTTTGATACATTTTAGTTATCTTCCTAGAATATCTTGTTATATTTTGATCCATTTTAAAAGACTTCCATGTTGTTTGTAAAGTTAGCCACATGGATACTAAGTTAGAATTTGGTTTAACAAACCTTTTGTTTTTTCGATTAATTAAAGGCCACCAACTACCAACCCATGATATTAGCCATGGTATACATTCATCATATCTGAATGGAACACACTGCCAGAAACTTCTACTTATAAAAGTCATGTTTAGTTAATCAACCCCTCTTATGGAATATTTTAGCTATTAAGACATGATTTTGTATCAATCAAACTCATACATAATATATAATATTAGGAAAATCATTATAACAATAGAATCGTTATAACATAACTTTGACTTTTGAATGGTATCTTTCAAATTCTGATAGAATTAGAGAAGGTAAAAATCAAACAGAACTACTCCATTATTCCATCTTCAAAATGTCGTTGTCCATATCAATCTTCTAATTTGAATCATCTACGAGTAGATCCGGACTTGATATGCACTACCAAAATTTATCGATTTAACGACGGCCCTATCCATCGCCAATCCGACGGTAATTACAATTAGCGACCGATCACTGACGGATTTTGGCCAAAAAATCCGTCGGCGCGCAATCAGCTCGTCGCTAATAACGGTCCGTCGCTACGTAGTCGTGAAGCGACGGAATAGCGACGGCTTTTCGACTTCACAATACGAATCTTTAGCGACGCGTTTTCGATGGACTCTCGTCCATTTCAAGTTTTAAGTACTGAACTGTGTAGACAATAGCGACGTAAAATTCCGTCGGTAACCCGTCGTAATAGCGTATCACAGCGTATCGTTCCGTCGCTAAGCCATCGACGCCTTCGATAACAAAGGACGGATTAGCGACGGTTTTCTGACGGAAAATCCGTCGATCAGCTTCTGGAAATTCATGTCATTTCCAGCAACATGGTGACGGATAAGTCGTCGCTATTCCGTCGATATATATCGACGGAATACGGACGGATTAACCTTCGATCTTGTTCTGGAAATTCTTGGTATTTCAAGAACAAGGGCGACGGATAGGTCGTCGCTATTCCGTCGAACAATATACCATACCGACGGATAATCCGTCGACCATCCGTCGCTACCTGGAAATATTTTCAAATCTCCAGTTAGCGACGGAATAGCCGTCGAAAAGTAGTCGGAAACTGATAGTAACCATCGCAAAACGGTCACAAGTCCGTCGCTAACTGAGAATATTTTGAAATTTTTTTTACAGCGCTTTCCCTTTTCGCAAAAAATTGCATAAACCAAACCAATATATAATGCACACCAATTATCCAACAATCACATAGACCAAATATATTATGCACACCAATTATCCAAGAATCACATAGACCAAATATGCACATACGAATTTAATGCACACCAATTATCCAAGAATCATATAGACCAAACCAAATTAATATAAAATAGACATCAATTATCCGGAAGAGTAACCTAATATCCATCGTTATAATCCGATCATAGCACAAATATTCCAAAATTTTCACAAATATTCCAAAACACATAGGAAAGAGTTGGCCAGTTACAGTAACCTAATATCCATCGTTATAATCCGGTCATAGCACAAATATTCTAAAATTTTCACAAATATTCCAAAACACATAGGAAAATCGACTTTGGCCTCAACAAAGACCACAAGTCAGACGATGAATCCTCACAGCCAGGGATGATAGTTGCGTTGAGGCATGTACCATTCTATCAGCCACTTTGCATACGAAGGCTCAATCTGGTTGAGGTCTTCTGTAGGGACAGGAGGGTCGGTTCCGATGCTACTACTCTCTGACGGTGGCTCCTCTTTAGCTTCAAGCTTGGGAGCAATCTCTTCCCTGATGGTCATCGGTTCTTTCTTGACCTCGACCTTTGGTAACACCTTCTCCTTAACAGTCACCGGCTCTTGTTTGACGACGGAGACTTCCTCCGTGTCGACCTCCAAGGGTTTCTTGCCTCAACCCCTTCCTCGACTAGCAGCACCACCTCGACGAGTCCTAGGAGCCATCTTTCTGACAACAGAAATTTTCATATAGGGTAAAGAAATTTACTCAAGTTATAAAAGTTGTGACGTTGGTTTTTTGCGTTCATCATCATTAGAGGGAGCAGCACTGGAAAAGTTGTGACGTTGGTAGCATGAGAGAGTAAAAATCTGTATCACAAGACTAACAGAATTACTATGTAATCATGTACTCACCAATAACCGGATGTAATTGGAGTCGTTGGGCCTAACGTGCAGTAATTTGTGGATCCGCTGGTATAGGCCAGATGTACTTAGTATCTAGTGTATCAGATTAGTATCGGTCTATCGGTTTGGTATAGGACGTATCATATTGGTATTGGCCTTAACAAATTGGTATCGTCCTATATCCGATATGTACATGTATCGGCCAAATAGCTAGGATTCATATTGGCCTTATCGATTTGGTATCAGTCATATCCGATAGGTATCGGCCGTGTTGGATTAGCATAGACTATTTCAGATTAGTATCGTGGAAGGTTTAGTAACAACTATACTTGGATTTCTCTCTTCTCGAGCTAGAATACCATTGCAAGAGAATCACCAGATCGTGATTGGCCAGTTACAGTAACATACATACTTCCTTTTCCATCAGGAAAAGCGAGATTGAAAAGAAAGTATGTATGTTCTGTAACTGGCCATCTACGCTCTCGTGACTCTCTTACAATGGTAATCTAGCTCTAGAAGAGAGAAATCCAAGTACAGTTGTTACTAAACCTTCCACGATACTAATCCGAAATGGTATATAATAATCCAACACGGCCGATACCTATCGGATATGACCGATACAAAATCGATAAGGCCAATATGAATCCTAGCTATACGGTCGATACATATCGGATAGGACGATATCAATTCGCTAAGACCAATACCAACCGATACGGCCCATACCAAAACGATAGATCGATACTAATCCGATACGGTCAATACTTATAAGTACCTACGGTCCAAGAGGTTGATCCGCTAGTACATCCATGTACGATCAACGAAGTAACGATCCATTTCAATTTGGATGTGAAAATCTGTATCGTAAGACAAACTAAACATAATCAGTTCTATTTCACATGCTTAATTACCAAGTATGGGAACGAATGGCTCAGAACACAACCCAAAATTTATTCTAGCATACATTAGTGTGAATCATCTACGTTCTGTACATATAGTGTAGTATATGTTCTTATCGTATCTAGTATCTGAAGGATGTAACAGAATCAAGATAAACTCACATAATGTTTACAGTCTTGGTCTCAACTGTCTTCAATTCTATGATCCCATGTCTTAGGTTAAATAAATCACTAACCTCATCACAGTGAGTCTTGGTATAGCACTCAAATATGGGGCACCTGTAAATTCGTCGAGGTTTTAAATCATCAACATTGAGTTTTAAACCCTCACGTAGCCTTTCTGCTTCACTTCTAGGGTCGAGCAGCATTTTTTTGCAAGTTTCGGTCTCCAGATACTTAGTGTCAAGATTCTGGATGCTTTCGTAGAGCATGTCAACGCATCCTAGCGTCAATTTCCTGTCGAAGAAATTGATGCTAGGATGCGTTGACATGCTCTACGAAAGCGTCCAGAATCTTGACACTAAGTATCTGGAGACCGAAACTTGCAAGAAGATGCTGCTCGACCCTAGAAGTGAAGCAGAAAGGCTACGTGAGGGTTTAAAACTCAATGTCGATGATTTAAAACCTCGACGAATTTACAGGTGCCCCACATTTGAGTGCTACACCAAGACTCACCGTGATGAGGTTAGTAATTTATTTAACCTAATGTAGTAATCTTGTAATTTAAAGTTGGAAGAACATGCAAGTAGTCTTATAGTTTCTGTCTCACCAGTCGAATGGCTTAATTGCCAAGTATCAGAACGAATGGCTCAGAACACAACCCAAGATTCATTCTAGCATACATTAGTGAGTTCATCTTGATTCTGGTACGTCCTTCAGATACTATATACGATAAGAACATAGATAATTCACACTAATGTATGCTAGAATGAATCTTGGCTTGTGTTCTGAGCCATCCATTCTGATCAAGCATCTTCCTTCTCCTCTCCTCCACCATGACTCTGAACCAATCTGCTCCTCCCTACTTCCCTTCTTTTTATTTGACTCTCTGAGCCACATATGACATCCAGCTCAAGTGTAGAGTCGGGGGAGAAGAAGTGGGCAGGAAGAGGAGGAGGAAGCAGCACAGCCGACGGCATGACCCGGAGGAAGTACAGAGGTTTTCTTCAACAGCCGTAGGAGAACTATAAGGATATATCTTTTCACAATATATCACCTTGTCAAAGACCCTTAATGTGACAACCATGTTACCGCGGTGTCGAAAGACTAACATGTCATAATTTTTTAAGCCGTGTGTTTTGACATAATCCTCCAAACTCTTTTCTGCTATGTAATAATGCAAGATTACTACATAGGAGGAAAGAGTTGGGAAGATTATGTCAAAACATACGGCTTAGAAAACTTATGACATGTTAGTCTTCCGACACCGCGGTAACATGATATTCACATGAAGAGTCTTTGACAAGATGACATGTTGTGAAAAGATATATCCTTATAGTTCTCCTATGGCTATTGAAGAAAACCTCTGTACTTTCTTCGGGTCATGCCGCCGGCTGTACTGCTTCCCCCTTCTCTTCCTGCCCACTTCTTCTTCCCCGACTCTACACTTGAGCTGGATGTCATATGTGGCTCAGAGAGTCAAATAAAAAGAAGGGAAGTAGGAAGGAGCAGATTGGTTCAGAGCCATGGTGGAGGAGAGGAGAAGGAAGATGCTTGATCAGAACGGATGGCTCAGAACATAAGCCAAGATTCATTCTAGCATACATTAGTATGAATCATCTATGTTCTGTACATATGGTGTAGTATATGTTCTTATCGTATCTAGTATCTGAAGAACGTAACAGAATCAAGATGAACTCACTAATGTAATACTAAGACATTATCTACTACTATATAAGATATAGTGATAGGTTGTCGTATCATCATTGCCGAGGGATGAGGGTCGGAGGACAGGCAACTTTATCTACGGCTACATAGTTTCTGCCTCGCCAATCGAATAGCTGCAGGGACTATATCCTGATCACCATGTCGTACCGTAGACTAATGCAAATGGAGCTAAAAATATCCGTCGCTAACCGGTCACTAGTCCGTCGGTAACTGAGAATTTTTTTTGAAAAAAATTATAGCACTTTTCCTGTTCACAAAAATATGCATAAACCAAACCAATATATAATGCACACCAATTATCCAAGAATCACATAGACCAAATATGCACATACGAATTTAATGCACGCCAATTATCCAAAAATTATATAGACCAAACCAAATTAATATAAAATAGACATCAATTATCCTGAAGAGTAACCTAATATCCGTCGTTATAATTCGATTTATCTTCAAGTGTGAGAACGGATGGCTCAGAACACAATCCAAGATTCATTCTAGTATACATTAGTGTGAATCATCTATGTACTGTACATATGGTGTAGTATATGTTCTTATCGTTGTAGGCCTAAAAAAAAAATGAAAGTCACGCTGAGTTGATCAAGACGGAGTCAAAAGTCATGCTCAGTTGATCCAGACAATATAAACAAATCACGCTGGGGAGACAGCTCATCATTTGTCAGAGAGTAATTATGACTAACAGCACAACAGTCGAAGAATGTCTCTTCGTATGCCACGTATGCACGGACTTCGAGAGATCATCGTCGTCTATTGCGTGATTTTCGAAATCTTCTTCAGCAAGACTCAGCCTTCGTCGAGTTGGCGTACCAAAAGGGTTTCTTGTCATTTAATGCGACTGACAAAGCAATCACTGTCAGAGATTTTGTGTCAGTCGAGACACGCCGAATCAAGACAGCTGGCAGTTCTATCTCAAGTCTGCGTGTATTTGTGATCTTCATCTCAAGTTTGCGTGGATTCTGAAGTTTTCTTCCTCAAGTTTGCGTGGATTTTTGAGTTCTTTGCCTCGAAGTCTGCGTAGATCCTGAAGCTTCCTGCCCCAAGTTTGCGTAGATTTTGAAGCTTTCTACACCGAGTTCGCGTAGATTTCGTCTTCAACAAGTCTGCGTAGATTTCATCAAATTAGAGTACGTGGCAGCCATGCCACTGATCTCTCGCCTGCGTGTCCTGTAACTTGCATACGACTCATGTATGATTGCCATGTGTCCAACAGTTACAGGTCACATCCAGTAACTGCTCACAGCCTTGCGTATGTAAATCTTGCGTGATTTTCAACTAAGCACTGGCTGTGAAGACAGTTATCTTTTCAGTTATTATTTTTGACTCTATAAATAGAGTTCTTTTTCTCATTCATTGTACAGATACATTGATATCTACTGTCAAAATTTTGAGAGCTTTTCTTTTTCGCATAGTCCAAGGGTTAAAGCGATCGTCTTCTAGATCGGATTCCTACAGTTGTAATTTTCCCAGAAACACAACAAATAAAGAGAATTTCTTTATGGAAAACAAATTGGCGACTCTGCTGGGGAAAACCATCTCCTTTTTTGAGATGGCAACAACTCAATGCGACACTTCGTCAATCGGCTCGACGAAGAAGGTGATGACGATTAAATTCGATCAACTCGCCTATGAAGAAATGCAGCGGGCTAAGGGTGGCAAGCCCACTCCAGCCTCCATCATCACTGCCAAGTCGAAGGGACACTCTGTCTATGTCCCTAAGAATCAGTTGGCAGTCAATGGTGAAGTCTCTGCCACAGTGTCTGCTCCTAACATTGGCAAGAGCTCTACTGCAAGCACGCACACTCTTGTGCGCTCGAAGATGACAGCAATCAAAGATCACACTAACAGTACTGGCTCCTTAGCCAAATCTGTTCCAGTGTGTATCTCCAAAGTTGAAAGTCACGCTGACAGTACTGGCTCCTTAGCCAAATCTGTTCCAGCGTGCAAATTCAACCCTAAAAGTCACGCTGACAGTACTGGCTCCTTAGCCAAATCTGTTCCAGCGTGCAAATTCAACTCTAAAAGTCACGCTGATAGTACTGGCTCCTTAGCCAAATCTATTCCAGTGTGCAATCCCACATTCAACAGTCACGCTGACAGTACTGGCTCCTTAGCCAAATCTATTCCAGCGTGTAATTCAAAAATCAAAAGTCACGCCAACAGCACTGGTTCCTTAGCCAAATCTGTTTCAGCGTGTATTTCATCAGAGAAGAATAACTCCTTAGTTATCTCTTCTTCTTTACCGAGTTCTACTAGAACTGGGGGTGGTCTTCCACACAAAGTCCCTTCGAAAAGAAATAACTCTTTAGTTGTTTCTTCTGCTCCTGTAGTTTTTACTTCAGGAACAGCTTTGACTGATACTTTTGTTAGTCAAAGGAAAGGAGATGGTCTTTTGACTACTCTTCCTTCTGGACATTCTATGTCTCAAAATCTGAATGAGTCTAAGAAGAAATATTCCTTAATATCTTCTTCTATGACTTCTTCAAATTGGGCACAGAATCTGTCCATTAAAGAGGGTCTGTTACCAACTCCTAATCAAAGGAGTGGTTCAACTCTTCCTTCTCTGTAAATATCCAGATCAATGGAAGGAAAACTCCATGTTTCCAAAATTAATGTGTTACCTTCCACTGATTTAAGAATAAAACTCAGTACTTCTGGTGTTAAGAAACCATACCAATTGGATATGAAGATAAAAGATCCAGATGCAGAGTATGCAAGAAATTATGTGGCTTACATTAATCACTCTTTGTATAATCAAGAGCCATTAAGACCCAAGAACAGGAAGTATACTCCTCAATCTTCACAAACAGATTTACGGGAATATCTTCAATAGAAGAGAAGGAGTAATTCTATGTCAAAGGAACATACTGAATGTGACTTCTATCCAAGAGTCATAATTCAGTGCAGATGTCAATCAACGGTTCAAGACCATGATGATCATGAATGTGACTTCCAGCCAAGAATCACAATGCAATGCAGATGTCAAACTAAAACGACAGTCTGTCTTCAATAGGATTCAGTATGAACCTATGCCTGATGAAGATGAGCCTTTGTTTGCCTCTGTCAACATGACTTCTCGGGACACCGGGGGTAGGGTTGATAGTCCAGATGGAGTATATGGAAACACCAGAGCAAGAGTCCTGGCTTCTAGTCAAAGAAATTTGATCCCTGAAATTGATTCTGAATTCCTTGGAGAATCTAACTTCCCACCTCTTCCTACTGGGGGTAATTCTCCTATAGTTGACTTTGATGCACGAAGCAATGATTCAGAGCATACAACATCTACTAGTTCATCAATAATCCCTCATACAGTCACGACTTACATGGTTGATGGGAATACTGATGAACCTTCTTCTTCCTTGACTCCTCAAGATCAAAGAATTGCTTCTTTGGAACAGCAAATGAAGTCTATGACTGACACAATGAAGTCGATGTATGAACTCATGACAGCTCAGTTGCAAAATCGACAGACTGTACCAGATGCCATACCAGTTGATACTGATATAAGTCCAGTACAAGTTCCTCCAGCAGTACAATCCAATACTCCTGGACCAGCTCAACCAAATCCTAGTCTCTCTGGAGCTGGGGGTAGTGCTTACAATGCTGTTCCTCCTCCCAACTATTCTCTACAAGCTACAACTCCACAATCTTCGGGAGTTGTCTCTGAAGAATTGAAGAATCTCAAAACTCAATTCGAGGCATTCAAACAGAAGGATGGTTTACAAAGGTTAGGCATCAAGCAGCCTTATCCGATAGAATGGAAGCAAGTATCATATCCTCCTAAATACAAGCCTCCTACTATCTCATTCTATGATGGAACCACTTCTCCAAGTCAGTTTATTAATCACTTTGAAGTGATGACTGATCAACTGCAACCAAGTGATGCCCTCCTTACTCGGGTATTTATTGGATGTCTCAAGGAAACGGCTTATGAATGGTATAGGAGTCTCCCAGATGGGAGCATTACCTCATTTACTGGTTTCAAACAGATGTTTCTTGAAAGGTTCTATGAAGGGCTGAATGACATGACTATGTCTGCTCTTATTAGAATCAAGCAGAAAAATAATGAATCCACAGAGGAATACATTGAACGGTTTCGAAGAGAAGCTCTGAAGATGCCTCTTGGAACCCCTGATGCTGTCACCATTGACACGTGCAAATCAAACTTGTTGCCAATCATCAGTATGTGGACAGGGTCCACTCAATTTCAAGATTGGCCTTCCTTCATAGTCAGTGCCAAAGCTACAGAAATCAGTGCTGAAACCTTCAAAGGTTTAGGAGTGCAGATGATTCCTAAAGAAACAGAACAAGGTGCTAACAATAAAAACAATGCTCGTAAGGGAAAAGAAACTCTTGAAGTTAATCTTCAGAGCAAAGATGTATCAAATGTTCAAACTCCTGTCTCTACAACTCAACAATCAAGAACAACTCGTCCCAAAGAAGAATATTCTTTCGATGACGACGATGTCCTTGGTATCTTTGAATGTCTGCTGAAAGGTAATAAGATACAATTACCTGAGATCAAGAAACCTGATGAAGCTGGTAAGACAGATCATCCCAAATACTGCCCATATCACAGAATGCTGGGTCATACAATTCGTACATGTTATGTACTGAAAGAAAAGATCCAAGAAATGATTAAATCTGGAGCTATCTCTCTTACTCCAAAAGAGAAGACTGTCACTTCTAATGTCGTCTCTATGCAATTCGGAAATTTCTCTCCTCAACTCCTTGAAGGTAGGATTGTTCCTATTCCCAAGGCGACTCTTGAAATAGTAAATATTCCTCCTCCACAGTCTGAAGGATTAGCACCAATCACTTTGGAGACTGGAGAAATCATGTGGATCCATCCTGATCTAGTGGCAGATTTTGAATCTCCTTCTCCTCAAAAGATTTCTTCTCGAAAGTCCAAGAAGGCTGGAAAGATCAAGTCATGTCATATGACTTCTCTTGGGTCTACCTCTGACACAGAGCCAAAAGACAAAGAAGAAGCACTTGTTAGTGCTACTCGAACGGGGAAACCTTACCTAAAGGATTACTCTAAAAGTCCTGAGGATCCTCTTGATATCCCTCCAGCTGATAAAAATGCTTCTAATGTTCTTCCTGAAGAAGAATCATCTACTGAACCTGTTCCTCCCAAGCCTACAACTCTGGAGAAAGGCAAACAACAGGCTCGGTTTGATAAGCCAATCAAGAAGTCCTCTCCTCTTGGACTTCAGAAGCCTTATAATTTCGACATTTTGGCTCAACTTGCTAATACTCCAGCTAGAATGTCCCTCTTTGAACTTCTACGTCTTTCCAAAGAGACTCGGGAGACGTTAAGTGAAGCACTTCTACAAGCTGACTCTTGTCTTGCACAATTAAAGAAGCCAGATGCGGAACCTGCCACTTGCTTACATTGCAACAGTGTACTGGAGATTATCCCAAATATTATCTTTACACAAGATGACATGCTACTGGAGGATAATCGACATGACCGACCTCTCTACTACACTGGTTATATTGATACGATGAAGATAGATCGTATCCTCATTGACCCAGGGTCTGCTATAAGCATAATGCCAAAGAGTTTGTTGGATGAACTAAAAATCCCTCTTCACAAGCTCTCCAAGACGGTTACTACTATCTTGGGATTCAATCAAAGCCGAAGCGAGCCTTTGGGAAAGATTCATCTGAAGCTTCAGATAGACGATTTCAGATCTAAAGTCACTTTCTATGTGATCGAGATCGCGGGATCCTATAATCTTCTTCTGGGGAGGCCCTTTCTTCATGAAAATATTGTGGTGCCCTCTACTCTTCATCAATGTTTTAAATACATTGATAGCAATGGAAGAGTACAAAAAGAAGTTGCTGATATAAATCCCTTCCATGGGGTTGAAGCTTATTTCAATGATTCCCGAATGTACAAAGAAGAGTATACAAGGATCATACAAGCTATGGAAAAAGAAGATGCACAAAGTGAGACTTTAATAATCCCTGTTAAAAGTCAAACTATTCAGCAACAATCTCCTAAACCCTCTGGAGAAGATTCTTTCATCATTCCAGTGAGTAGACGGATCTCTCCGTTACCTCAGTCATCTACCCAAAATACACTGATCATTTCTGTCAGTAGGCGTACTACAGTTCCTGTATCTTCACAAGATACTCTGCTAATTCCAGTTGGAGGGCGGATTATTCTTCCATCTCAAACTTCAAGGGAGCTCACCTCTTCTGAGCCATTTGTTATCGATCTTAATCGAAACAAAGCTTCTTCTTCTTCTCCCCCTTTAGTCATTGACTTCGCTAAAATCTCTAAGGCTCAGCCTTCTCCCAATATAAATATTGCTGCTTTTACATTTAATGAAAAGTCTCCACCTTTGCAGTACGTTGATGTATGTATTCATAGTTATTTACATCTGTTAGATGACTTGAACACAATAACCATAGGAGTTGTACAGACTGTTCATACAGATGTATCTCTAGAACCTGTACAATCTTCATACTTTCTAGTTCCAAGCAGAAAGCCAGGAGACATTCCAATATTCTTCTACAAAGGGCCTCAAAATCCTTCTGATCTTGAAGATGATGACAAAAATGATGACACTGGAAGATTACAACTACGTCGTTATAGTCAGCAATCTAGAGACATCATCAAAAATATGGGCTATGACTTCAGGACTGGCCTCAATGATGGAAAAGGAAGAAAAATGCCTATCCGGATTCCTCCTCTGAAATATGGAAGGACGAAATGCGGATTGGGTTATACTGATCCTACTCCTTTCATCAATATTATCCATGAAGATCCCGAGTCTGATGAAGATAAGAGATCTGATTCTTCTAGTACCACTTCTTGGGATTCCGATACAAGTATTGGGGACTTCTACTGCAACATTCTGTCTTCCAATATGGTTTCTATTGACTGTTTTGAAAAATGAT
Source organism: Iris pallida (assembly GCA_029216955.1). Lineage (NCBI taxonomy): Eukaryota > Viridiplantae > Streptophyta > Magnoliopsida > Asparagales > Iridaceae > Iris > Iris pallida. Next base: position 23,180,845 of record JANAVB010011800.1, read on the forward strand.
TCATACTTGACGGTTCATTCGTTCATCTGACGGTTTATCCGTTCATCTGACGGTTCATCCGTTCATTAATGCCTGACGGTTCATCCGTTCATCCATCCGACGGTTCGCCCGTTTATTATAATCTGACGGTTAACCCGTTCATTCATCTAGTCTTTTGATTTCCAAGTCTAAAGATCATAAAAAATTGAGTTCAAAGATATTTTTATGTCTGAATTCTATTTTTTCCAATCAATATTAAACTAAGATCATTTCTGGTTTAATATCATCTGATAGAATTACAAAGTTTGTTTGTATATTCTATTCTACTGAAATATGTCATGTATCATTTACCTCTGAACATATTTTCTATGAATCTATCATTATCAAAACAGCAAAACCAAAAGTCAGATCAAGAACTTTCATTTGTTGTCATTTCATAATCAAAACATGGAATACAAGTGAAAGTGAGAATAAAAAAAAAGGGGAATTCACTTGCTTGGAGTTATCAGCTCCCTAATACGATCTAGAACAACATTCAGTTTCTCTTCATGAGTTTTTCTAACTCTTTCTGCTGCTACAATTGTAATATTCTGTTCATCAAAAGTAATGATGGCAGACTGGCGACGGTTGGCTTCTTCAAACTGTTCTGTCTGCATCTGTTCCCGTTCCTTCTGAAGAATCTCACAACGTTCGGCTTCAAAGATATAAGCCGTAGCAACTTCAGCTTGTTCTGTTTCCATGACGGCAATGCGCTCTTGAAGACGAGCTAATTCTTCTTTCAATTTCTTCAATTCTTCAGTCTTGGATGCGTTGTCTTTTTCTAAAAACTCTACTCTTTGACGAGCAGCTAATATTTCTTCGCCCTTTTCTACTAATTTTTTAGTAGAAGAGGCAAGAAATGTTTCTAGAGCTGTCTGTTGGGACTGTACTTCATTCTCTAGTTGCTCAATCTCAGCTTCAGTTAAAGATTGAATGTCCTCCTTCTTGGTCTCCCAGTATTTTTGGATAGTTACTTCTAACTCATCCAGGAGATGTTCAAAGAAGATGCACTGAGATGCGTAACCAGCATGTCGCAGCGCCATCAGTGGGAATTTGACCATAGTTCTGAGATCAGAAAAGGGCATAGCTTCATCCTTCAAGAATCGTTTGGAATAGGTATCTAAATATGAATAAATGATCTCTGGATACATTCCCAGGATTCTTGCTAGCCCAGTCTCAAATCCAGGAGTTGCTGTCATCATGGAAGAAGAAGCTTGAATATTCTCTATCCTCGGAACAGAAGTATGTGCGACAGGAGAAGTTGGCAAGTGTGAACTCCCTTCATCAGCATCAGCTTGGATAAGCGAAGCATGAGTCGAGCTCATTGCTTCAGCTGTTTCTACAATTAAAGAAAAATATGATCAACATTTAAAGGCAGAGAAACAGCGGAAACAGAATCTAAAATAAAGTTCTACCTGGCTGAGGTTCATATTCAGTATATGGAGGGAGTTTTGCTTCTTCTCGCAGCCGGTCCATGACTGTATCCGATACTTGCTTTATATGGCTACTTCCAGCTCCAGAATTACTGGGTGCTACAGCATTGTTTGGTGATTGAACAGGTTCAGGGCTAAAATCCATTCTGTTCCCCTTCACTTTATCCGCATCATAAGGAGTTGAAGTGTCAGCATGCCAGTCTTCTCCTCCTTCAGCTTCTTCTTCTTCTTCGTCTTCAGGATGAGCTTCTGATTCAGAATCAATGATATTTACATCTTCATGAGTCTCTGGAACGATGACGATAGCAAGCTCAGTATTGGCTGCCGGTTCAGTTGTCTCTGGAATATCGGATCGAAGAATGATATCTTGACAAACATTCTTTAACAAATCATCAGCAGCTGATAGCTCAGACGCCGGCACGTCTTCATCGCCTCTGGCCAAAGAAATGTTTTCTTCAGCTTGAAATTCAGGAACTTCTGGCTGTTTGATAGCTTCTTCCGGAACTGTTGCTTCTTCAGAGTAATCAATCTGGTCATCCAGTGCTTGAATGATGCCTTCTCTCCCATGCTCAAATGGGATTATCCTCGTCTCCGAGGGTTCAATAGCTACTCCACTTGTGGTGGGAGCAGTTGTTTCCTGAGCTTGAACAGACTCTACTTCAGTCTGTTCAGTTGAAGCTGTTGCAAGGTGAATATCATCAGATCCGGTCTTCTCAGTAGAAGCTGCTTCATTGATTTCCGGTAAATCTCCTCCACTCATGATTGTCTCTAGGAGTTTATTGCCCTTAATTTTGCTGACAGACTTTTTAACATATTTTCCTCTCGACCTCCTTATCAAAGGAGCGTCGTCTTCATCAGTCTCTTCATCCTTATCAGCGGCATCGTCTTCATCAACTGATATACCGCCCAAAGATGAAGCAGCAGTCACCGAGACCCCTTTCTTCTTATTCTTGGATGTTTGAGACCTAGTACTCCTCTTGGAGATGGTCTCAGATTCGTCACTTCTCTTTCTCTTAGAAAGAGATATAAATATAGGAGGAAGGACCTCATCAGGAAAATTTCCTTCCTGGAATAATTCATAGGGAGGCTCAACTTCTGTTGTCTCATCTTCGGGTTCTGAAGGAAAGTGCTGAATAACAATTTTCTTCTTTGACCTCTTCGATGGAGCTGGATCATCCTCTGCAACAAAGGTCTTCAGATTGAAACTCGGTCTGAAAGTGCTCGACGACACATAGAAATGTGCATACGTATAAAGCATCTTTGGCCCCGAGCTAGACAAAGGATTAGGCATAGAGAATACGACCTTTGTATCTCTACCTACAAAATATCTCCAAGCTCGAGCTCCGTCAATGAGTCCTCCGTGAGCAGATAAACAAGTAGTGGCGTTCCCAACATGGAGTTGGTCATACCCGAATTATCTGGCAAATCGGCTTGGTAAATATGGTTCCAGATATGCCATTTCTTCGTGACGATATACCAGATGAGAGGGTCGGATCCTCTGTAACCATTGGAAGGCTACATCATCTAGTCGGTTTCCTATATCTCCGTCCATCATATTTATGGGCATACTTTCATAGCCCGATGGTGGAGGGACACATTGGATCGACCAATATGATGCTCGATTCAAGACATTTCTGTATTCTGGGAGGGTGTGAACCTTCCAGAACGTCTCTCCAGAATACCTCTCCAGAAAAAGACTGCTACTCCCTCCTGCCCCTGGAGGTATCAGACCATCATGATGAAGGAGAAGCCAACCATATAAAAATATGAAAGGCATCTCTATCCTTGGGAATTCTTCAGTCATCAGCCTCTGAGCAGACAGCATGGTAGTCACAAAATTCCGAAGACCTGCATTCAGTCTACAGGTCATCGCCGATAATAAATCCAACTTATAACCATACACAAGGCGCACCGCCGCAAAGATAACGCCTCTATGTATCCTGTCCAAGGAGCTGGAGCCAGGAACGATGAATCTTCTTAACCACAGGGATAGGAATCCGGTCAGATGACCGTTCCTTGACAGACTCTTGCTACTCTGCCTCACATAAGAGCTGAAAGTGGTTCCAGCTTTGAACTCGTACCAGTCTTCAGTGATAGTGAAATCTTTGCAATCATATTTCTCCAGCAGATAAGTGATTTCACTTTCAGAAAGAGGCTTGAAGTTGCTAATCTGGTACCATCTCTTCTCATTTATTTTCTTCTCATCTTTTTTACGATTCATGAAAAGGTATGACATCCACTTCTGTATGAGGTTACCGGCTTCATCTTTGGAACCCTTATAATATAGAGTACATGTGCCAAAATGGCACATCATCTCTTCAAATAGATGAACCATCTCTGGGTTCTTCTCTGACAGAAAGTTCAGTTCCTCTGTCGTAGGAACATACTCCTCATACGGCAGCGAACCTGAAGGCAGGTGTGAGATATATTCCATCCCGTGAAGGGCGAAGCCCATCTCTCCTTTTGGAGTCATAAAAGTCTCCGTCCTGTAGTTGTATCTCTCAACTAAAGCCAGGAATAGGAAGGGGTTGGGTTTAAAGCCGTAAGATGAGTTGACGACAGCATCATAAAGATTAATCTTCTTCAACTCAGTTCCAAAATTTTCCAAAGCCCAGTGGACCAAAGTCTTCCATCTCACATTCTCCTGATTCATTAGGCCATTCATCCTCGACGTTGAATCGGTCGGATAGAATGCATTCCGATTTGACATAAATTCATTTATGAATATGGGCATCCTGAAGGGCATCACTATGGATGAGTCTTCTGGTGGTATACATCCAGGTTTCAGACCCCGAAACACTGATACATGATCCTCCGGGGCACTGAAAAATCCCTCTTTCCTGTAAATAATACGGCTTGCTTTCGCCTGTTGATATTCAGTCAAATACCAAGACATCTTTCTCGGATAGCTGGCATGCAGAAGTCTCATGATTGACAAGCCCCGGGAAACCTTTGGCCAATACATGGGTTGTTTCACATCCCCCTCAAAGCAGAAGCACACCTTCTCCCTAATGCCTTTTGGCTGAGATTTTTGTGCTATAGCATCTCCGAACAAGAATGCTGGTTTCTTATGGGATACCAGATCTAGACTTTGGAAAGGTTGTCCATTCATCAAGCAAAGTAAGGTTGTGTGGTCTTGATTAGCCAACAGTGATAGTCTTGCTTCAGGAAGATCAAAATGAGGGAATGTTATATGAGATAGATCATGCTTAAATGAAATACTCAAGCACCCTTCAAAATCTGCTTCTTCGCTTCGGATGTTTACTACAGAAAATGACAAGAAGACAAAGTCAGATATACCTATGTCTATGCGTGTATTACAGTATTTGAAGAAAAATTCAAAAGTCACGCAGACTCCACATGGATATATTACTGTGACATGCTGAGTGATTTATTCACGTGGATGATTAATTCACGCAAAGCTCAGACAGATTAGGATGAAAGTCACGCATCATTTGCCAGAATCACATTTAAATGGAAATGTTCTTCCACTAATCTATCCAGAAGATGACTCTCAGAAGCCTGCGTGAATAATTCAACATTGACATCTCTGTCAACATGTGAAAAATCACGCAGCGTCATCCTGAAAGCTGCATGACTATTTCAACATGGACATTTCTGCCAACGTGAAAAGTCACGCAGAATCATGAGAACCATGCTCCTTTACACAGAGCTTCGTAAACAAGAAGATGTGAAGTATGGCTGACCCTAAAGAGGGGGCATACTTTATTAAATATCCTTTGCCCTAAGGAGGGGGGATATATTTCTGAAGTTTAATATCTTAAGATCCTAAAAAAATTCTATGTGGAGTTCATCTTCATCGTCTTCGACAGTTTGTGTTCTTCCATCACTTACGATGCATAGGAGCTCGCGGGACTTCTTGTCGAGGAAGTCTGTCAGTTGTGGCATGCGACGAAGTCGCAGGGGCTTTTCCCTTGGCCTGAACATCAGCTTTTTTGGGAGCCATTGCTGCAGAAAAAGTAGAAGAAGAAGTCGGAGAGGAAGGAGTTCGTCGGGGAAGATGAAGTTCTCTTCTGTGGGTTCTCTCTTTCAAACGCAAGTAAAGAAAGAAAGAAGTAATCTATGGCTTATTTATAGGCTCATAAAGAATTCTAAATGACGGTCAAGTCATTATTGCCTCGATATTTGGAGATTTGCACGGGATCCTAACAGCACAGAATCCCAACAGTCTAAACATCTCGGAGTAAATCTCTCATTTTGAAGTCATCTCAGCGTGACTAAATCCATTTTATCATCTCTATTTTCAAAGTATTTCAAAAATTTTGAAGTCTTTTCAATTTTTCGAAAACTTTGAAGGGGGTTTTGTAGGCCTAAAAAAATGAAAGTCATGCTGAGTTGATCAAGACGGAGTCAAAAGTCACGCTCAGTTGATCTAGACAATATAAACAAATCACGCTGGGGAGACAACTTATTATTTGTCAGAGAGTAATTATGACTAACAGCACAACAGTCGAAAAATGTCTCTTCGTATGCCACGTATGCACAGACTTCGAGAGATCATCGCCGTCTATTGCATGATTTTCGAAATCTTCTTCAGCAAGACTCAGCCTTCGTCGAGTTGGCGTACCAAAAGGGTTCCTTGTCATTTAATGCGACTGACAAAGCAATCACTGTCAGAGATTTTGTGTCAGTCGAGACACGCTGAATCAAGACAGCTGGCAGTTCTATCTCAAGTCTGTGTGTATTTGTGATCTTCATCTCAAGTTTGCGTGGATTCTGAAGTTTTCTTCCTCAAGTTTGCGTAGATTTTTAAGTTCTTTGCCTCGAAGTCTGCATAGATCCTGAAGCTTCCTGCCCCAAGTTTGCGTGGATTTTGAAGCTTTCTACACCGAGTTCGCGTGGATTTCGTCTTCAACAAGTCTGCGTGGATTTCATCAAATTGGAGTACGTGGCAGCCATGCCACTGATCTCTCGCCTGCGTATCCTGTAACTTGCATACGACTCATGCATGATTGCCATGTGTCCAACAGTTACAGGTCACGTCCAGTAACTACTCACAGCCTTGCATATGTAAATCCTGCATGATTTTCAACTAAGCACTGGCTGTGAAGACAGTTATCTTTTCAGTTATTATTTTTGACTCTATAAATAGAGTTCTTTTTCTCATTCATTGTACAGATACATTGATATCTACTGTCAAAATTTTGAGAGCTTTTCTTCTTCGCATAGTCCAAGGGATAAAGCGATCGTCTTCTAGATCGGATTCCTACAGTTGTAATTTTCCCAGAAACACAACAAATAAAGAGAATTTTTTTATGGAAAACAATCGTATCTAGTATCTGAAGAATGTAACAGAATCAAGATAAACTCACATAATGTAATACTAAGACATCATCTACTACTATATAAGATATAGTGATAGGTTGTCGTATCATCATTGCCGAGGGATGAGGGTCGGAAGACAGTCAACTTTATCTACGGCTACATAGTTTCTGCCTCGCCAGTCGAATGGCTGCAGAGACTATGTCCTGATCACCATGTCGTACCGTAGATTAATGCAAATGGAGTTGGAGCCAAAATACAGAAACCAAAATACAGAATCAAATCCCTGGGACGGATGGCTCAGAACACAACCAACCGGAGAGGATACTCTGAGAGATCCATCTGAGTAGGACGTATACTCTGAGAGATCACCTTTATAAGAATGATATCAGTAGTGGGATTGAGTGCTGGAGGGGATATTATCAGAGTATACGTCCTACTCAGATGGGTCTCTCACCGTTACTATTTTTTTCTGACAGCATGGTGGATGTGCTCCGTCAACAGATTCTTGCTCCGAGCAAAAACTTTGTCCCGGAGCTCAAGTGGACATCCTTGGTGTAGAGCTCGAGTGAGAGGTTCCTGAAAGCATGGTGGTCTCCTTTGTCAAAGTATCCGTGCTCGTCCCACAACCAATATGGGATAAGCACGGATACTTTGACAAAGGAGACCACCATGCTGTCATGAACCTCTCACTCGAGCTCTACACCAAGGATGTCTACTTGAGCTCTGGGACAAAGTTTTGGCTCGAAGCAAGAATCTGTTGAGGGAGCACATCCACCATGCCGTCAGAAAAAATTAATAACGGTGAGAGACCCATCTGAGTAGGACGTATACTCTGATAATATCTCCTCCAGCACTCAATCCTACTACTGACATCATTCTTGTAAATGTGATCTCTCAGAGTATACGTCATACTCAGATGGATCTCTCAGAGTATTCTCTCTTGTTGGTTGTCGTATCATCATTGTCGAGGGATGAGGGTCGGAGGACTGTACAAATAGTCTAATACAAAAATAACTCAATATGTAGTCCAATACAAATAGTCTAATACAAAAGCAACTCAATACAAATAGTCCAATACAAATAAGTACTAATAGCTAATGAGAACCATGCTGCTCACGCAAACGCTCAGTGATACGATCATGCAACCACCTCGAAAAAGTGAGATTTTTGGCGTGAGGAGAGATGTCGTCCCTTGCAAGGACTGCTTGAAGAGAACTTCCGGTCTCACTAGCTACCGGTGCTGGATAAATAGAACTCCCGATCTCACTAGCAACCGGTGCCACTTCCTCCTTAACTGTAGGAGGAGCCACCTCATCATTTACTATTTTTCTCAAACGACGTGCCGCTCCTCGGGTCATGGGTGCCATCTGGTAAGATCGATAGTCACAAATAATATAATTGTAACATAAGAAAGCTAACTAAAGGAACCATCATATAATTTGAGTACAATTTCGAAAGCCGATAAAGTATAAAAAATTCGATTTTTTGCCAAGTATGAGAACGGATGGCTCAGAACACAACCCAAGATTCATTCAAGCATACATTAGTGTGAATCATCTATGTTCTGTACATATGGTGTAGTATATGTTCTTATCGTATCTAGTATCTGAAGAATGTAACAGAATCAAGATGAACTCATATAATGTAATACTAAGACATCATCTACTACTATATAAGATATAGTGATAGGTTGTCGTATCATCATTACCGAGGGATGAGGGTCGAAAGACAGTCAACTTTATCTACGGCTACATAGTTTCTGCCTCGCCAGTCGAATGGCTGCAGGGACTATGTCCTGATCACCATGTCGTACCGTAGATTAATGCAAATGGAGCTGGAACTGGAGCCAAAATACAGTACTACTTCACCATGTCGTACCATTTTACTCTCTCTCTCTCCTCCCCCCTCCGGTGCTCTCACTCTCTCCGGCGCTCTCATACTACTAATTCCTATGTGTTTTAAGTGTCAGAACGGATGGCTCAGAACACAACCCAAGATTCATTCTAGCATACATTAGTGTGAATCATCTATATTCTGTATACATATCGTATAGTATATGTTCTTATCGTATCTAGTATCTGAAGGACGTAACAGAATCAAGATAAACTCACTAATGTAATACTAAGACATCATCTACTACTATATAAGATATAGTGATAGGTTGTCGTATCATCATTGCCGAGGGATGAGGGTCGGAGGACAGGCAACTTTATCTACGGCTACATAGTTTCTGCCTCGCCAGTCGAATGGCTGCAGGGACTATGTCCTGATCACCATGTCGTACCGTAGACTAATACAATTAATGGAGCTGGAAATATCCGTCGCTAACCGGTAACTAGTCCATCGCTAACTGAGATTGTCACATACACATATGTATATCACAGCTAGATGTATAGATATATACATCTATACAGAAGCACACAACTGATAGAACTCGCACTGTCCTTGAGATAGTGAACATATACACCATGAATCCAAACCCCATATATATTCACATTTACTAATCCAAACACCACCAAACTAATGGAACACCCAATATGGATAACACATTATTTAGCCAATATATAAACTCAGATGAATTTGAGAAGCAAAGCCACTCGCCGCCCCCGACCAAAGCCCGCCGCCCAGTAGTTCGGTTGCATATATATGAAGAGTGCTTATGGGTGTGTGTCGGTTGCAAATAGCCCCGACGCACCCGCCCCAAGCCAGCCGCCCAGCCCCCGACGCCGTCGCACCAAGCCCACCGTCCAGCCCCCGACCCAAGCCAGCCGCCCAACCCCCGACGCCCCAGCCCAAGCCCGCCTCCCAGACCCCGACGCCCCCGCCCCAAGCCCACCGCCCAGCCCCCAACCCAAGCGACCCGCCCAGCCTCTGACGCCCCCGCCACAAGCCAGCCGTCCAGCCCCCAACGTCGTCGTCCCAAGCCCACCGCCAAGCCCCCGACCCAAGACAGCCGCCCAGCCCCCGACGCCCCAACCCCAAGCCCGCCTCCCAGACCTCGACGCCCCCACCCCAAGCCCACCGCCCAGACCCCGACCCAAGCCAGCCGCCCAGCCCCCGACGCCCCCGTCCAGCCCCCGACGCCCCAAACCCAAGCCCGCCTCCCAGACCCCGACGCCCCCGCCCAGCCCCCGACGCCCCAACCCCAAGCCAGCCTCCCAGACCCCGACGCACCCGCCCCAAGCCCACCGCCCAGACCCCGACCCAAGCCAGCCGCCCAGCCCCCGACGCCCCAGCCCCAAGCCTGCCGCCCAGCCCCCGACGCCCCCGCCCCAAGCCTACCGTCCAGCCCCCGACCCAAGCCAGCCGCCCAGCCCCGGACGGCCCAGCCCCAAGCGCGTCGCCCAGCCCCTATACGACACCGCGAGAGAGAGAGAGAGAGAGAGAGAGGGTTACCTTTGGGAGAGAGAGAGGAGAGGACGCCGACGCCGACGACGACACCGACGCCGATTACCGAAGCCGACACCGGCGAGAGAGAGAGAGAGAGAGAGAGAGAGAGAGAATTTGGGGAGAATGCAAAAAGTTCTCCCGCCGTTTCATTTAAAGTCTGGTACGTATATATAGCGACGGACTAGCGACTGGCACAAACCCGTCGCCAATTAGTCGCTATTATTGATACTGCCGACTGAATATCCGTCGCTACGTCGTCGAAGAAATGAATGTCCCGCCAATTCTCTACACAATTCCCGCCAAATAATCGACTACGTAGCGACTACTGGATATCCGTCGCTATATCTCCGACAGTCTAGCGACGGATGTGCGACCTTTCCTCCCCCTAAAATTAAAATAAAAAATGGCAAATGCGTGTGGTCGGTAATCAGTCGGCGAGCGGCCACTAAGCCGTCGCTAACGCCGACTGAAATTTTCGGTCGCTAAACATCCGTCGCTAATTTACTGTATTTTGGTAGTGATGAGGTACATGAGATGACTATCTCAACCAAAAACATTAGCTTAAAAACCTTCATGTTACTAATTTAAAATTTTATTTTCTACTATGTTACTAAATTTAGCGTTTAGTTTATACTAGTTTAGAGTTTAAGTCTTTACTAACATAGCCAATTGGAAAATTTGAATTCTGAATTTTTATTTTTATTTCTCTATTATATCCTGAACATGAGTACAAGGCAACAACCAACACATGTTGAAAAATATGATATAATGATAAATAAAAAAAATCAGCGTCTAAACTTTATAATTGGACGTGTCGGAACTTTAAATCTAAGTTGATATAAAAGCCAGGGTCTAAACACTAATTATCCCTTTGTTTTAGCAATAGAGCTTTGATCAACTATGGAGAGCTAGAAATGAACTATCTTAAGTAGTTCTACCATGTAAACAAAGTATAAATATTGTCAATAGTCACATGCACTTGTATTGCAAGTAGAAGAAATTTTTTCTGATATTATTGAAAAAATAGTTTAAATTATAATTTGAATATATTTTAATTAAGATGTGTTTATATTTTAACTCTGATTTGTTATAGATATTTCCACTGTTATTTCCTTATATTTATTTTCGTGTTTCTTGATTCATAATGATCATACTTGTACATGAGAGATAGACTTGTTAGTGTTGCCATACAAGTTCATTCAAATGTTTCTCGTTCAATGTTAACATATAGTGATCATGTTTATTTTGGTGAGAGTTAGGTGGGCAAATACAATTAGGATGCATGTTGTACGTAATAAATACTGGCACCATCAATGCTTATCCAGTCACGTACGCATAACTATCTCATCAGTGTTGATTCAATCAATGCACCTAATATAAGAAACCTAACCACATGTTAAACCCTTGCATTCTAAGACATACCGTACCGTACACATATTCATGATTCTTGTTATACTTTTTTTTGTTAATTTTCTTGTATCTATATATATTGTATATTTTATATTGTTTGTACCATCATAATTATGTTATCTTAACTTGCCAAGACATGCACTTAAATAGTTTATTTTTCCTTTTTCGAATATGCATGCATGTATGTATAATTGTTGTTATTATTTGTTCCAATCCTAAATGAATAACCATTTTTCAGCTTTAGGACTTGTTTGGTAAATGAGATTTGGATTTGGATTTGGAAATCAAAATTCAAATTCAAATCCAAATCCAAATATTGAATTTCCAAATCCCATTTACCAAATCCATTGTTTGGTTTGTCAGTTGGATTTGGTTGAAATCCAAATTCATTTTTTGGTTAAAATAAAATGAAATTTGCCATTGGATTATAATAAAATATTAATTAATTAAGATTATAATTATAATTAACATATTAATTAATTAAGATTGTAATAAAATGTTACTAAATAAATTAATAATTATGATTAATAACTTAATAATTATGATTATTATAAAAATTAATTAATAAAATAACAAATTAATTATTAATAAAATATTAATTAGAATTAGAATTAGAATTAGAATTAATAATAAAATAATTCTTATAATTTTGGTAATACTTATGATTAATAAATTATTAATTAAGATTATAATGATGATTAATAAATTATTAATTAAAATTATTATAATATATTAATTATTAAATTATAAATTATTAACTATCATTATAATTTGATTTAAATATTATTAATTAAGATTATAATAAAATAGTAATTAACAAAATTTTAAGATTATAATAAGATTAATAAGTTATTAATTATGATTTTTTAACATTAATTAATAAAATATTAATTAAGATTATAGTAAGACTAATAAGTTGATATAATCCGGATCTAAAAGCTAATTAACCCTTTATTTTAGCATTAGAGCTTTGATCAACTATGGAGAGAGAGGAATTAACTATCTTGAAGTTGTTCTACCAAATAAACAAGGTATAAATATTGTCATCATAGTCACATGCACTTGCATTGCAAGTAGGTAGAAGATTTTTTTCCTGATATTATTAGAAAAAATAGTTTAAATTAGATATTTTTACAGATATAATTTGAATATATTTTAATTAAGATGTATTAGAAATGTATTTATATTTTAACTATGATTTTTGTTATAGTATTTCTACTGTTATTTCCTTATATTTATTTTCATAGTTCTTGATTAATACTTGTACATGAGAGAGTATCACGACCCGATCCCAAATAATTGGGTCGAACCGGATCATGGCCATCCTGCACCGTTGTGAGACGGCGGCAGTAAGTTGTTCTATTAGCAGGTAATCACAACAACATCTATACATTTGTCACAACTGAAAATTCGGGAATTTAAAACTTTATTCAACATTTGAATAAATACAACTGGAAAGTAAAAGAACTGAAATGAATGCTGAATTCAAATTAACAAAATTCCAAAACAACAAATCTGGAAACAGAAAAATATCTAGCTAAGCGTTCGGCTCGTCGTCCTCAGGTCCTGCGTCCTCCAATGGGGACTCTGACAACACCACAGGGTACAGAACTGGGTCATAATAACTATTGTACAATAACTCAGCATCCTCAAAATCCCCTAAAAATGTTGTCTCCAGTCAGGAGGGAGCAAAGTACAATTATAAAAATTAAACATTTCAACTAATAATTAGAAATTTACAATATTAAACAGTTTTGAAATAATATTTTCTAACAATTCTACACGATAGAAAACAATGTGATTTGAGTGGATAATGACTATGACCGACTTGGGTTGTATAATTGTATCCTAGCGATACGATATGGCTTATCCCCGTGTGTAAGAGGGGTAAACTAATACAATCATTATACTATTTGGGGTATTGGTCATAGACACTACACTACTCCCCCAATATCCCGCAATCAATCAATATCAATCAATACTCTAGGAGAGAGAGTGTTCCGTGTAACAATGTGTTTTAAGCATACAGATTACAATTACTAATTAAATTGCTCAATAAACACAACCGTACTTGCCTTTGTTTATGACTGGAAACGATATTGATTCCGGAAAGATGCTAGGTTCGTCTCCGAGATCCTACAGTTGGAGAACTTGACTTAGAACCAATATTGAGACCATTCTAGGTGTGCTAGTTACAATTTCTAGTAGCAGGTCCTAGTCAAGTTTTAAGTTTGTTTATTTAATCTACTGCTAAAGGTTTAAGAGTACTACGTTGGTTCTTATTTAGTTGGATAGTCAGTTTCTGGTTTACTTGGAAAAATTGTCGTTACCGGTTAATTCGTAAAACTTTGTATTTTTAATATTATACGTATAAAACTACATTTTCTTTCAATGACAAAACGTGGGTTTTGTTAACTACCAATATTTCATTCAAGTAATTTTATCGTGAAAAATCCTTATTAATTTATACAAAATATTTATTAGCCATTTTGTCACGAAGCGCCTAATTACGAAAACGATAAAATCATCCAGAAAATAAAGGAAAAAAAATCCTAATCTACACAATATAAGGGCACAGCTAACCAAATAGAAATCTGGGCTTATGCCTTTACAAACTTTACATAAATGAAATTGGAGGAAAATTAGTTAGCACTGAAAATGTCTCATATTCTAAATACTGAAAACAAAAACTAATAAATAATTTAAATTAAATTTTAGGAGTCTCAGACTTGGTCCAATCGTCACTATTTTTAGCTAATGCCTCAACGTCCGGCCTGACCGGTTTCGTTTGCATTTCGCTAGGACCGATGGACCGGTACGATCGTCGCCCAAAAATCTAATTAATAAATTATTTCTGAAAATTGATTTGAAATTTATTTATAAAGTTTTTATAAAAATTTGGGCAGCATTCCCTCTATTTCGGTATAACCCAAAACTGGAAAAATGTACCAAAACACCCATAATAAAAGTCCCAATCAGGGAACACACTTATATAGAAAATATACATACACAGAAAACATTTCCGAAGCCTAATCGGAAATCCCAAAATTTCGAATATCCAAACCAACCATAAAATATCACAGAAATGTCTCCGGAAAAATCTGAAATCACTACGTCGACCTAAAACCGAATTTCCGGGAGGGAATCGGGGACCAATTCTCATTATCGACTACTGAAAATGGAACGGGACAAAGGAATTATACCTTGGGTTGCTCGGCTAGAGCTCTCAGATGATATAAAGAAAGAAAATGAACACGCGGACCGCGGATCGGCTCGGGACAGCGCTTCGTCGGGGTACGGCTGTGCTTGACAGCGGGATCCGGGCACGGAAAGTACGGACATCAGGTTCGAAAACCATAGGACAGCGCTGGACAGCGCTGTTCGGATCAGTGGGGCACGGAAGGCTCGCGGGAACCGGGGCAGAGGGGAACGGCCGACCGGAGCGCGGGACAGCACCGGAGGAGGCCGGCCGGCTGGGAGTGCGCCTGTGTTTGTGCGGGGAGGCGCGCAGTAGGGGGTGCGGCGCTGGGGCCGGCTGGTGTTGCGACGCCGGAGCCGGAGCCTACCTGGTTGGGGCGGGGAACGCGGGCGTCGGCGGACGCTGGAGGGCACGAGTCCCGATTGGGGCCGGGGAGCTCGCTGCCGGAGGTGGGCGGCCCAGGCGGAGCCGCGGGCTGGACGGCCGGGGTTGCGGCGGTCGGGTGCCGGCGAAGGGGCCGGGGACTCGGGGTCGAGCGGTTGGCTAGGGCACGGTTCTGGAAAATTTGTGAGGGTGAGGGAATTTGTGAGTGAAGGAAATTATGAGAGTGATGGTGGGTTTAAGAAGGAAGAGTAGGTGTAGAAGTGTAGGGGAAGTTGTGGAGGAGAGGGAGAAGTGGAGGAGTGAAATTAGGGGTGCTGGCTTGGTCGTGGGAGACCAAGCCAGTTGGGCTTTATTAATATTTTTTTATAACTAATATAAATAATCAGGATTTTAAAAGAAGGAGAAATGAATTGGTTCGGAACGAAATTGGGTTTCGGAAAACTGGTCGAGGCTCGGTATCGCAAACAAAAATCCCAATTATTATTTTGAAAATAATTTTCGAACCCACAATAATAATAATAATAAATATAATACTAATATAATATATATAACCAAAATCCAATAATAATCCAAATTGCAATTAATCCAATAATCCAATAATTTTGAAAATGCGGGTTTCACAACCTTCCCTCCTTAGAAAATTTCGTCCTCGAAATTAAAGGCAGGGTTAGGGGTTACTTCAAATCTCAAACAAATACGAATACTGCTCCCGAATCTGGTCTTCTCGCTCCCAGGTAGATTCGACTGGTAAGTTGTGCCGCCATATAACTCTGACAATTGGCGTCACGGAGTTCCTGGTTCTCTTCTCTCCTCTGTCCAAAATTGCCACTGGCTTCTCTGGCACTGTGAGGCTGGGTCCAATTTCCAGCTTTGAATGGTCCACGATGTGGCTCGGGTCCGAGATGTAGCGTCTCAGCTGTGAAACGTGGAAGATGTTGTGGACGCCTTCGAGACTTGGGGGTAGAGCCATCCGATAAGCCACTTCTCCAATCCTGTTGAGTACTTCAAAAGGACCAATATACCTGGGGCTTAGCTTTCCCGCTCTGCCGAAACGGATGGTTCATCTGGTAGGAGAGATCTTCACGAATACACTGTCACCTTCTTCAAACTCCAACGGCCGTCGGCTACTATCGGCCCAATGCTTCTGTCTGTCCTGGGCAATCCTGAGCTTGTCCCTGATCATTCTTACCTTCTCTGTTGCATCGGTCACCATCTCAGGTCCAAGCAATACTCGTTCTTCGACGTCGTCCCAAGCAAGTGGTGTGCGGCAACGACGTCCATAGAGTGCCTCGAACGGTGTCATACCGATGCTAGCTTGGTAGATGTTGTTGTAAGAGAACTCTACCAAGTGCAAATGGTCTTCCCAAGATCCTTCAAATTCTAAGATGCAGGATCTCAGCATGTCTTCTAGCGTCTGAATTGTTCTCTCTGATTGTCCGTCAGTTGGGGATGGTAGGCGGTGCTAAACTTCAGTTGTGTTCTCAAACTGTCATGCAAACTCTTCCAAAAATGAGAGGTAAATCTAGTATCTATGTCAGACACAATACTTACCGAAACTCCATGAATTCGGTAGATGTGCCGCATGTACAGTGCTGCCAACTTCTCGGTGGATAGACCAACCTTGAAGGGGATAAACTGAGCTGACTTCGTCAGTCGGTCCACGATAACCCAAATGGCATCCTTCCCTCCTTGGGATCGAGGCAGTCCCAACACGAAGTCCATTGTTATGTGCTCATATTTCTACTCTGGGATGTCAAACGGCTGCAATAGTCCTGCTGGTCTCTGTCTGCTAGCTTTCACTTGTTGACAAATTAAACATCTAGCCACATACCTGGATACGTCCTTCTTCATTCCGTACCACCATACTATAGTACGCATATCCTGATACATTTTGTTGGCTCCATGATGTATGGAATATTGTGACTGGTGCGCTTCTTGCATCAGCTCGTTCCTCAGTTCGCCAGTTGGTATGCAAAACCTCGTACCATTCTTCAGTGCTCCGTCGCTGGCGATTGAGAATCCTTCAAGTGTTTCTGCCAGCACTTGGTCTCTGAGTTTGTAAAGCGTCTCGTCTTGGAATTGTGCCTCCTTGACTCTGTCCATTAGACTTGAACGCACTTGCAACTGCATCATTGATGATTCAGCTCCTGGTACAATGGCTTCTCTTCCCAGTTTCTTCATTTCTTCTTCAGGCAGTACAATCTCCAGTCCGAGCTTTTCTATGTCCTCCAGCAAATGACGCTCTTTGGTCAAGAATATTGCCATCGGGTATCGACTAAGTGCATCTGCAACAACATTAGCCTTACCCGGATGGTACTGCAGGTTGATGTCGAAATCCTTCATCAGCTCCAGCCATCGTCTCTATCGCATGTTCAGCTCCTTCTGAGTGAAAACATATTTAAGACTTTTTTGGTCTGTAAATATCTCTACTCTCTCTCCATAAAGGTAATGCTTCCATAGCTTCAATGCAAATATCACCGCTGCAAGCTCCAAATCATGTGTGGGATAGTTTTTCTCATGAGTCCGTAATTGCCTAGATACGTAAGCAATTACTTTCCTGTTTTGTTGAAGAACGCAGCCCAATCCCTTACCGGAAGCATTACTATAAATTGAGAAACCGCCGGTACCTGAGGGTAGCGTAAGTATCGGCGCCGTTGTAAGCCTCTTCTTCAGTTCCTCAAAAGCTGACTGGCAGGCTTTCGACCAAACAAATTCTTTATTTTTCCTAGTGAGCTTCGTTATTGGTTCAGCAATCCTGAAGAAATCCTTCACAAACTTCCGGTAGTAGCCAGCCAAACCCAAAAAGCATCTGATTTCTGCAACCGAACTTGGTGCAGTCCACTTCTCAATAGCAGCTATCTTCTTTGGATCCACCGAAATTCTTTTTCCTGTGACAACATGGCCCAGAAATTCTACTTTGTCTAAAAAGAATTCGCATTTAGATAGCTTACCATAGAGCTTCTCCTTCCTCAAGGTGCTCAGAACTTTCTTCACGTGCTCTTCATGCTCTTCTCCAGTCTTCGAGTAGATCAGTATGTCATCGATGAAGACAAAAACAAACTGATCCAGGTATTCATGGAAGACCTTGTTCATGAGGTTCATGAATACCGCAGGAGCATTCCTCAGTCCAAACGGCATGACCAAGAATTTATATTGACCATATTTGGTGTTGAACGCCGTCTTGGAAATATCCTCCTTCCTGACCTTAATTTGGTGGTAGCCTGATCTGAGATCTATCTTCGAAAATACTTTAGCTCCACTCAGTTGATCAAACAGGTCGTCGATCCGGGACAGAGGGTACTTGTTCTTGATGGTGATGTTGTTCAGCGCCCGGTAATCAATGCACATTCGCACGGTTCCATCCTTCTTGGGCACGAACAAAACTGGTGCTCCCCAGGGTGAAACCCCGTCTCTGATAAATCCTTGTGCCTTCAGTTCGTCAATCTGGTCCTTCATCTTCTTTGCCTCCTTGGGGTTGGCTCTGTAGCATCCCCGAGAAATAGGGGAAGAGCCGGGTACTAGATCGATGGAGAATTCTACACCTTGATCTGGCGGTAATCCTGGAAGACTATCTGGAAAGACGTCCATGAATTTCGCTCTAATAGGGTGAGGAGGCCCGGGTTTTTCGGTGATAGAGGAGTAGGTAACACTCTTCATGTCTTCCGGAGCTCGAGAGATTTGAAACTCCGGTTCTCCTGGTGGGCTGAAGATTACACATCCTCTGTGACAATCTATCAGCGCATGCTACTCACTTAACCAGTCCATCCCTAGGACTACATCATAGTTGGGCAAGGGCATCACAAGTAAGGGTGTTAATAACTTGTGGCCTGAGATAGTTATGGGACAGTTACAAGCCTCAGTGATGGGTATGGGTCCACTATCGGTTATAACTCTACTAATCATCTTGCTAACTCCCGTATCTAGGTGGTGTGCAGAAATAAACTCTGATGATATAAAATTGTATGATGTACCCGAATCAAATAATGCTAGAACATGATGTGAAAACACATAAATGGAACCTGTGATGACATCAGCGGTGGGTTCCTGCTTTGATTCTTAATCTTCTGCTGCTAGGGCAAAAGCTCGCCCGGTCTCTGCTGGTGTTGTCCGAACCGTTGTTGCTGAGTGGGTAGGAGAGCTCTTTGCTGAGTTGCTCTGGTCCAATTGGATGCTGTGGGGCCGTCCCTCACTTGGTAGGTGGCAGACCTACAGACTAGACAGTGTCCTAGCCTCTTCCTGCAGATGAGCGCCTGATGTCCTGGCCTCTTGCAGAAAACTTGGCAAAACCCTAGATCTAAACCCTATGGCCAGCCACATGACAGCCCTCCCCCCTTCTATAAATACTCTCCTAGGGATTAGGGCTAGCCTCTCTCTTAGGGTTTATCAAGTTTTTAGAAAGAGGTAAGTTCCATCTTCATAAATTCATAATAAATTCATTTCAAGTCCTTTTTCCTTCAAACAAATTCCAATAGGCTCTAAATATTGTGTTCTTGCTGTTGGAAATAAGTTTTGACATGGAGCAAATAATTTGGAGAGCTTTGGTGGGTTGAAGGATTCTTCTCTTTGGAGCTTTTTGGGAGATTGAACACCTATAGGTAAAATCCTATCCATAGCTCCTAAAATCTGGTAAAAATCATTTCTAGGTTGCCCTAACCCTAGCCTAACTATAGGAATAGGGTTTCCTAAGTTTTTGTGTCGTTTCATGTCCATTCTGGACACGTATCAGTGTATATCACTGGGTGTTTGATGAAATGCCCCAATGGGCATTTCGAGTGTATTTTGGAATTGTATTTGAATAGGAATTTAGATCTATGTGTCGTTTATGCATTGCTGTAGTTTTCGTGTCATCTTAGTGTCGTGTCGAGTCCACACGGATACGCGAACACGTGGTCGCACGCGCGCGTGCACAGACACTGTGCGTGCCCTGCTGCTCGGGCGTGATTGCGACACGGACACGGCTCCTCGACACGCCAAATTTGACGTGTAGCTAGGGGCTGACACTGACACGGGGCTCCCCAATTTTCAGAGCCCCACGTGTCGTGTCGGACATGCACGAACGCGTGCACCGATTTGTGTACTGTGCAGTCGGCTGTCCTTTTGGGTACTGACACGCGTGTCTCGTATCGTGTACACGCGACTTGGACACGATTCAGGGTGTCCAGTCGATAGCCCTAGTCTAGGTGAACACGTGGACCAAATCTCGTGAGTCGTGTTGCTGTGTGTCGTGCACACGAACGACACGAACACGTGCACGACGATTGGTTTCTCTGTGTGCACAGTTCACTGTTTTGTGTATTTTATTAACTGGACACGTTTGTGTCCACTTCTGTGGACACAAACAAATCACAGAGCATGTATACTTTATGTTTTAACATTACCAACCAAGTTTCTGGGTTTTAATATAAATTTCAATGAAGATTTTCTATTTTCCCTATTCCTAAAAACTTAGTATCAGTCCCAAGTTTACTTTTCTGTCCAGATTTTCAAAATGAACTTTGTCATCATTTTCTACCTATTTAACACTGCTATTTACATATAATTAAGTCTCTAACATGTTCATCTATGTATTACCTAGTTGTATGTTGAAATTGGTTGAAATGAATGTGGTTTGGATACTAAAATCTGAGATTTTTCCCTAGGGACTGAAAACTGGCTTTTAGACTGTTTAGTATCATATGAAAACTGAGAATAAAGTTTAAATATCTGAGTTTAACGCTTTGTAAAACCTGGGAATGTGATGTTGGGCTGTTTATGGAGTAACTGAATTGTAGTGTAAACCTGAAATTGGATGTACATTATTCTGAGTTCACTGTTATGTAGGAACCTGAGATTCCTTGTTTGAAAAATCTGAGCCTATGTGGTTATGAGTTGCATTATGTTGTCCTAAGTACTTCCTATTAACTGTTTTTAGATTGAGTTTAGTTTTAGAAATCTGAATGTTAATGTATCAAAATCTGAGAATTATTTATGATCAAGCAAAATCTGAGTTCACACTTGAGACAACCTCACACACAAGTTTTCCCATATGTACACTCTTGCCTTCACACACCACACCCTCTTATCTGTCACACACACCCACACATACCCTTGGACACATGTACTTGTGTCCCCCTCTTAATACACATGTATGTATGTGTAATTATCTTTTGGTATTGTATGTACTCATGTATTAACCTATAGTGTGGTTGGGTATACATTAGCCTATAGGGTGTTTTCTAGTTATATTATTAATGGGTCTATTTGTGTACTAGATGATATATATATATATATATATATATATATATATATATATATATATATATATATATATATATATATATATATATATATATATATATATATATATATGTATTCTTTATTAGATGTGTGATAATGTATATACATGATACATTGTGATATGATTGTATATATAATATGGGATATTCTAACTAGACTATATGTATATCAATATATGTTATGATATATGGGTAAGAGGGTATAGAGGCTATGGGTATACTCTAATTAGATTATTACCTATGTACCAATATGTGTATAGGCATGGCTTGACATGGTGTAGTCTAGTTAGGTCATAATATAACCTAGAATAGTTTGGTATTGCCTAGATTAGTCTAGAAAGCCTAGAATAGTCTTGCTAGACATAGTTAGACTAGTTTGACCTAGATTAGACTTGGTTGACCTAGTTTGACTTCTAGGGTTGACCAGAGTTGACCAAAAGTTGACTTTGGTCTAGATTGACCTAGATTCATGTAGAACGCATTGTAGTGCATTACATTTCTATTCTGGACTTGTTGTGACTCATACTGTTCTAAATAGGAGCCAGACACCACTCCTCGGACAGTACTTTCATCTCGGACTTTCAGATAGCAGGCGAGTACATTCTCTGATCTTTTCATACCTGTCTGGATATATTCATGCTCTAGATTACTCTACATGATGCTGACACGTATCTTCACGGATTAGTACTATATGGATCCCTTCCTGAGATGTTATCCCTCTACGGGTGCATCGGGTATTTCATGTTCATGTACTTTATCATGTGCATCAGGTACTCCTTGTACTCGTACTAGTTCATGTTATTACATGTTCTCATGTGCTTTCATGTGCTTATCATGTGCCTCATGTACTACTCATTATATGAGTTCACGTATCTTAGTTGTATTCATGTGCTTATGACATAACTTGAACGAATCCTTGTGTATTGATTGGGGCGGGATGAGTAGAATTGGTTATGTGGACACAATCCCAGTAGGTATTCATGTGCTCCTTATTTGTATTCATGTGCCCCTAAGCCGTTTACATAACCATATTGTGCTCTAAATCACGTAGTCACTTACAGTCCTTACTATCATGTATCTATTTCCAGTTACAAAATAACTCCTGTTTTACTTGTACTTCCATTCAGCACTTTCTGTATTTTACTCTATTGCAATGATTTATACTCCTAACCTGATATGAACTGTTGAGAGATATGTGCTCGTTCCCGTCCTGACTGGACCTGTTGAAATATTACAGAGGACGAGGCTGAGGCGTTCTGCCCTACTTACTACGGTGCCACACTAGATGAGTGCCCAGACTTGGACCAGCAGCAGGAGCCACTAGCTGTAGATGACACTCCTTTAGATTAGGACTGTCTTTTCTATTTGGGATTATTGTACTAGACTTTGAGATATTCTGAGATGTATTATTTTTTAGACACTTAGTTCTGGATTTGTATCTCTGTGATTCTCTGTTCTGGATTTTGTTATCTTTCATTATCTATCTATCTTACCTGTTCTACCTTAGCTGTGGTTGAGTTTATATTGTGTTATGTCACCCCCATTCGGGGAGTATAACTGCTATACCTTCAATTGTTAGAACTTGTGACCTAGGACAGCGTTCTACCGCCGACACTGCGGCGTAGGCTGGACGTACCCACATCTCGTGCCCTTACTCTAGGGTGCGGGTCGTGACACCTAGGACTACATCATAGTTGGGCAAGGGCATCACAAGTAAGGGTGTTAATAACTTGTGGCCTGAGATAGTTATGGGACAGTTACAAGCCTCAGTGATGGGTATGGGTCCACCATCGGTCATAACTCTACTAATCATCTTGCTAACTCCCGTATCTAGGTGGTGTGCAGAAATAAACTTTGATGATATGAAATTGTGTGATGCACCCGAATCAAATAATGCTATAACATGATGTGAAAACACATAAATGGAACCTGTGATGACATCAGCGGTGGGTTCCTGCTCTGGTTCTTAATCTTCTGCTGCTAGGGCAAAAGCTCGCCCGGTCTTTGCTGGTGTTGTCCGAACCGTTGTTGCTGAGTGGGTAGGGGAGCTCTTTGCTGAGTTGCTCCGGTCCAATTGGATGCTGTGGGGCAGTCCCTCACTTGGTGGGTGGCAGACCCACAGACTAGACAGTGTCCTAGCCTCTTCCTGCAGATGAGCGCCTGATGTCCTGGCCTCTTGCAGAAATTGCAGACAGGGATCTGCTTCTGAGGCGCTCGTTCATTGGTCCTTGCTTGATGGTGCTGCTGTTGATGGTGCGAAGGCCTGTTATTGTTGTTGTTGGGCCTCTTCTGGTTACCCTGGAAGTAGCTAGTTCCAGGATACTCCCTTTATGAACGAGAAGGCTGGCTCTTCTCTACATCCTGAGCTCGTATCAGAATCTTCTCATATGTCTTGGCGCCACCTGCGATCACAGGGGTACGAATTTTCTCCCTTAGTCCATACCTGAATTTCTCAGCACGATCCTTGGGGTCAGCAACCAAGTTCTGAGCAAAGCGGCTAAGTCGGCCAAACTATGCCGTATACTCTCCAACCGTCATGTTCCCTTGCTTCAGGTCCTAGAACTGTCTTTCCATCTCCCGCATCTCTGATGTTGGGAAGAACTTCCTGCGGAACAGCCTCTTGAAGGTGTCCCAGTCAAGCTGCTTGTCCTGGAGTCGGGGTTCATTTCGATACCAGGTGCTTGCCACATCTTGCAGCTGGAGTCATACTGCTTCGGTCTTGAGGTCCTCTGGGAGTCGAGCGACGCTCAAGAGACGCTCCATGCTGTCTAGCCATTCATCGGCGTAGATGATACCCTCGGTCCCTTTGAAAGGTCGAGGGCCCTACTTCTTGAAACTCTCTATATCTCCGGCATTCATGTAATAATACGCCTCTTATCAAAAGAATGGCCTAAAAGATACATAACTTAACTCCTGGATTTATGTTTACCTTAGCAGGTCGTAGCTCCAATGAAGTTGTTCCTCCTCTCTCGAAGGCAACCATAGCCACATTGTGGGCATTCTCCATGCCTTCTCTCATGATCGCGGTCTGCTCGCGATGGGCTTCAGCTTGGGCTGCGGTCTGTTCTCGATGAGCTTCTGCTTGGGCTCTCTGTGCTTCGAGCTCTCCTCGTAGCATGCCCACGAGATCGGTAGGATCCACGGGCACTGGTGGGGCAGCTGGTACGGGCACTACCGCAGGGGGCTGCGACTCAGTCCGGGGAAGTGCCGGTTCTGCCGTTTGCGCTATAGTAGCGTAAACGGGACGGGGTGCTGGTGCAGCATGGGGACGGTCGGTCAACTGCAAAGGTTGTGGGTCCCGGCGTGCTTGAGGAGGTGGGGTGTGATTAGTAGATGATACCTCATCTTCAGCAGGGCCTGAACGGGTAATCTTCCCTATGGCCATACTCTGGAAGGTTTAGGATGCAAACATAAGCAAGGTATCCTACCAGTCTATAATCAAACAAAAATATTTATATATATAATTCGGACCTATGTTGTGACAAATCAATGTTCTAGTGTTCTAATTGTTTCTAGGTATGTTTTCCTAAGTTGTTGTTTCAGGGACCTGCACGGGCCACCACTAAAAGCATGTCACGACCCGATCCCAAATAATTGGGTCGAACCGGATCATGCCCAGCCTGCACCGTTGTGAGACGGCGGCAATAAGCTGTTCCATTAGCAGGTAATAATAACAATATCTATACATTTGTCACAACTGAAAATTCGGGAATTTAAAACTTTATTCAATATTTGAATAAATACAACTGGAAAGTAAAAGAACCGAAATGAATGCTCATGAATTCAAATTAACAATTCCAAAACAACAAATCTGGAAACATAAAAATATCTAGCTAAGCGTTCGGCTCGTCGGCCTCTCCAATGGGGACTCTGGCAACACCACAGGGTACAGAACTGAGTCATAATAGTTATTGTACAATAGCTCAGCATCCTCAAAACCCCTAAAAATGTTGTCTCCAGTCAGGAGGGAGCAAAGTACAATTATAAAAATTAAACATTTCAACTAATAATTAGAAATTTGCAATATTGAACAGTTTTAAAATAATATTTTCCAACAATTCTACACGATAGAAAACAATATGATTTGAGTAGATAATGACTATGACCGGCTTGGGTTGTACAATTGTATCCTAGCGATACGATATGGCTTATCCCCGTGTGTAAGAGGGGTAAGCTAATACAATCATTATACTATTTGGAGTATTGGTCATAGACACTACACTACTCCCCCAATATCCCACAATCAATCAATATCAATCAATACTCTATGAGAGAGAGAGTTCCGTGTAACAATGTGGTTTAAGCATGCAGATAACAATTACTAATTAAATTGCTCAATAAACACAACCGTACTTGCCTTTGTTTATGACTGGAAACGATGTTAGTTCCGGAAAGATGCTAGGTTCGTCTCCGAGATCCTACAGTTGGAGAACTTGACTTAGAACCAATATTGAGACCATTTTAGGTGTGCTAGTTGCAATTTCTAGTAGCAGATCCTAGTCAAGTTTTAATTTTTTTTATTTAATCTACTGCTAACGGTTTACGACGCGTACTACGTTGGTTCTCATTTAGTTGGATAGCCAGTTTCTGGTTTACTTGGAAAAATTGTCGTTACCGGTTAATTCGTAAAACTTTGTATTTTTAATATTATACGTATAAAACTACATTTTCTTTCAATGATAAAACATGGGTTTTGTTAACTACCAATATTTTATTCAAGTTATTTTATCGTGAAAAATCCTTATTAATTTATACAAAATATTTATTAGCCATTTTGTCACGAAGAGCCTAATTACGAAAACGATAAAATCATCCAAAAAATAAAAGAAAATTCCTAATCTACACAATACAAGGGCACAGCTAACCAAATAGAAATCTGGGCTTATGCCCTTACAAACTTTACATATATGAAATTAGAGAAAAATTAGTTAGCTCTGAAAATGTCCCATATTCTAAATACTGAAAACAAAAACTAATAAATAATTTAAATTAAATTTTAGGAGTCTCAGACTTGGTCCAATCGTCACTATTTTTAGCTAATGCCTCAACGTCCGGCCTGACCGGTTTCGTTTGCATTTCGCTAGGGTCGATGGACCGGTACGATCGTCGCCCAAAAATCTAATTAATAAATTATTTCCGAAAATTGATTTGAAATTCATTTATAAAGTTTTTATAAAAATTTGGGCAGCATTCCCTCTATATTCGGGATAACCCAAAACTGGGAAAATGTGCCAAAACACCCATAATAAAAGTCCCAAACCAGGGAACACACTTATATAGAAAATATGCATATACATAAAATATTTTCGAAGCCTAATCGGAAATCCCGAAATTCCGAATATCCAAACCAACCATAAAATATCACAGAAACGTCTCCGGAAAAATCCAAAATCACTACGTCGACCTAAAACCGAATTCCCGGGAGAGAATCGGGGACAAATTCTCATCATCGACTACCGAAAGTGGAATGGGACAAAGGAATTATACCTTGGGTTGCTCGGCTAGAGCTCTCAGATGATATAAAGAAAGAAAATGAACACGCGGACCGCGGATCGGCTCGGGACAATGCCTCGCCGGGGTACGGCTGTGCTGGATAGCGGGATCCTGGCACGGAAAGCACGGACAGCAGGTTCAAAAACCCCGGGACAGCGCTGGACAGCGCTGTTCGGATCAGCGGGGCACGGGAGGCTCGCGGGAACCGGGGCAGAGGGGAACGGCCGGCCGGAGTACGGAACAGCGCCAGAGGAGGCCGGCCGGCTGGGGGTGCACCAGTGTTCGTGCGGGGAGGCACGCAACCGGGGGGTGCGGCGCCGGGGCCGGCTGGTGGTGCGGCGCCAGAGCCGGAGCCAACCGGGTTGGGCCGGAGAACGCGGGCGCCGGCGGACGCTGGTGGGCGCGAGTCCCAATTGGGGTCGGGGAGCTCGCTGTCGGAGGTGGGCGGCCCAAGCGGAGTCGCGGGCTGGATGGCTGGGGTTGCGGCGGTCGGGTGCCGGCGAAGGGGCCGAGGACTCGGGGTCGAGCGGTCGGCTAGGGCACGGTTCTGGGAAATTTGTGTGGGTGAGGGAATTTGTGAGTGAAGGAAATTGTGAGAGTGAAGGTGGGTTTATGAAGGAAGAGTAGGTGCAGAAGTGTAGGGGAAGTTGTGGAGGAGAGGGAGAAGTGGGAGAGTGAAAGTAAGGGTGCTGGCTTGGTCATGGGAGACCAAGCCAGTTGGGATTTAATAATTTTTTTTATAACGAACATAAATAATCAGGATTTTAAAAGAAGTAGAAGTGAATTGGTTCGGAACGGAATTGGGTTTCGGGAAACTGGTCCAGGCTCGGTCTCGCAAACAAAAATCCCAATTATTATTTTGAAAATAATTTTCAAACCCACAATAATAATAATAATAATAAATATAATACTAATATAATATATATAACCAAAATCCAATAATAATCCAAATTACAATTAATCCAATAATCCAATAATTTCGAAAATGCGGGTTTCACACACACAGAGAGAGAGAGAGAGAGGAGAGGAGAGAGAGAGAGAGAGAGAGACTTATTAGCGTTGTCATGCATGTCCATTCAAATATTTATCTCGTTTCAATGTTAAATGCTAGAGTCATGTTTATTATTTGTGAGTCGGGTGGGAAAAATACAATTAGAATGCATGTGGTACGCAATGAATACAGACACCCTCAATACTTATCCAGTCACATACGCATAGCTGTCTGATTAGTGTTGATTCAGTCAATGCGCCTAATGTATTGACTATCTGAGAAACCTAACCACAGGTTAAACCCTTATATTTTAAAACATATTGTACACATATTCATGATTCTTGTTATAATTATTTTTGTTAATTGTCTTGTACCATATATATTGTAGATTTTATATTGTTTGTACCATCGTAATTATGTTATCTTGACTTGCCATGACATGCACTTAAATAGTTTCTTTTTTTCTTCTTCGAATATGCATGCATGTAAATATGCATGCATGTAATAATGTGTACATTTAAAATTATCGTTGTTATTTGTTCTAATCCTAAATGGATAACCATCTTGCAGCTTTAGACAATGACTACCCTACGCACCCTAATTTCCACGATGGAGATGTGAGATGTGACTGTCTTTGGAGACCTACCTTAGATACATACTCTAATTTGTTTCTTTTAGAAGCTTTATTATTTGTTTAGGAGGTTCGTCTCCAATATTGATTTATTATGTAGTGGTGGATCTTTTAAAGTTATAGTTAAGTTTGTTCCTTCACTTCTATTTCTATAGTTGTATTGCTATTATGAATGAGCTAGAGATAGTATGATGCGTTTAAATATTTAGTATATGGAAGGAAGATTATAATTGAGGCATATATAAAGTACTACCGTCGATGTTGCGACATATGCTGAATTTAGTCACGTACTCGTATCCCAAAAATAGTTTGACTTACACATATTATATCATTTAAACAGTCACAACTCAAGTTTACTTATATATACTAGTAATGTGCACATGCGCGTAGTTGGAATTTTTTTTAGTTAGAATTTGTTATAAATAATGCTTCCATAAATTGAACCCGCACAAAAAAAAATGCCTCATACCTTAACCATATGAGTTAAAAGTATTCAACCATAATTAGATACTACTAAATAGTTAAATAAATATTAAAAAAAATTATTCTTTATTTTTAATTAGGTAAGTATATAAATACAGTTTAGGCGGCTAATTATTCTATTTTTAAACCTCCTTATACAACATAAAGATATATCTTCAAACCGGCCCAGTCCACTGAATAGCTCTAGTCCATTTCCGGATGGCCCAAAATCTATTACTGCGTTCATGATTCGTATCCTAATCGTACCATTAGAAAATACGGACCCAAATTAGGAACCTCCAAATCATATTTGTCAGTGAAAGATAGGTATAAAACTTTGGGTGCCAAAATAATCTGTGCATAAATAAAACTTTAATATATATATATATATATATATATATATATATATATATATATATATATATATATATATATATATATATAAAGTACAGTATCAACCAAAGTTTATTCAAAAGTAATAGGCTAAATTGTAATTTGATACTCTCAATTATTTGAGTTTTTTAACTTGATACCCTCAACTTTGACATGTACCAACGTAATACCCTCCCCCAGTTCTCCTTCTACCGGTGTTAATCAAAGAAAATAAAAGACCAAAATAATCCACCTCTATTCTCCCCTCTCTTCGGCACCCCCGTCTCTGTCCAGTGCCAACATCCGAGGGGGAGACGGCTCAACAGCAACAACCAAAAAAGACGAGCCGTGGGTGGGCGCACGACCGGAGGCGTGGAGGCGCGTGACTGGAGGGAGAGGGGGCGCGCAGTCGGGAGGAGGGGTGCGCATCATCGGTGGAAGAGGAGGGGGCACGGCCGGAGGGGGGACATGCGGTAGGAGGCGGGTGAGCCTCCCCCCCTCTCTCGTACCGGCAGCCGGGGGGATGGTGCAACAACAATGAGCAACGACAACATCAGCAGGAGGGGCGGAGGGGGGCTCGTGTTGCACGGTAGGTGGGCATACGGCTGGAGGCGGGGGTAGGGGTGGGGATGGGGGGGGCGGTTGTGGGGCGTGCCACCGGAGGGAGGGGGAGTGTGTCTTGCGGTGGGGCGGCATGCGACCAGAGGTGGGGGTGCTCACGGTCTAAGGTAGGGGAGGGGCACGGCCTGGGGGGGATGCTGCGGTGGTGGGCTGGCGGGGGAAGTGGGCTGGAGAGAGGGGATGGGTATTCTACCTTTTTTTAACGTTAAACTTAACAGTGACTGATAGAGGGTATCAAGATGAACATTTTAAATAGTTGATGATATTAAGTTCATACCTATCGAATTTGAGGGTATCAAGTTGAAAAAAGTCAAATAGTTGATGATATCAAGTTAAAATTTAGCCTTATATATATATATATATATATATATATATATATATATATATATATATATATATATATATATATATTTGAAATGGTAATTTTGTCGAACACTTCCATTGGGAATCGATCTTCGGACCACTCGAACCACAAGTCTCACCACTACCACTAGGCTAGGGATCATTGACAATATATATATATATATATATATATATATATATATATAAATATATATTTATATATATATATATATATATATATATATATATATATAGAGAGAGAGAGAGAGAGAGAGAAAGAAAAAGAGAGAGAGAGAGAGAGAAATTGTGTATCTCGCAATCTGGTAGTTAAATAAGTAGTTACGTGTATAATACAGCCTAAATGGCTAGTCATTTTCAAGTTTCATTATATATAGAGTTATTTAGTATAGGGTCTCATATAATAGTTGATATTAAGATTTGGGTCTCCAAGTTGTCCAACATTAGTGTGTGGGTCTCCAAATCATTATTCATATGGGCATTCTCCTTGGCTGGATGGTTTCAATTCCATTCCACGACATTATTTATAACAAATTATAATTTTTTTTTCAACAAATGTTTTTTATACTTTTTTTTACATGCGTGCAATGCACGTGCACATTACTAGTATATATAAGGTGACCTACATTACTAGTATATGTAAGGTGACTTGGAAATAACTCAAAATTAAGCCGACTAAGCAGTTCGTAAATACTCCATTAATTATTTTTAAAAACTAACTAAATTTTTAGTTACCTATATAATTTACTTATAACTAAATAACTCTAACTCAAGTACTTAAGGTAGGAAGGAGTTTTCTTGGTTGACTGAGTTCATTCCTAAGGATATAAGTATTTATAATAAATTTATATTTAACTTTTTTCTTCTATTTTGTGATTGCAATTTACGTGCACATTACTAGTACTAATATAAGAAGGCTTGAAAATTGCTAGCATTATAAGCCGTATGTATATACTCATGTAATTAAAATTAAAAATTAAATTAATCCTAACTAATTATTTAACTACATTATATTATCTAATTATTGTCAAACACATCTAACTCATGTGATTAAGGTGGGAGTGAGTTCAATTCCTGGCAACATTATTTATGACAAATTATAATTTAACTTTTTTTTTAATAATTTTTTTTACGCACGTGCATGTTACTAGCATATATCTCTATTAATATAAGTTGGCTTAGAAATGACTCAAATTGAGCATTCTAAGCAGTTTGTAAATATTCTATTAATTAGTTTTTAAAATAACTAATTATTTAACTACCTAATATGATTTACGTATAACTAAATAACTTTAACTCAAGTGGTTAAGACGAGACACATTTTCTTTAGTCATGTACTTAACAATAAATTTGTCAATATCATACATGTAAATACATAAATAAAATAAACCATGATCCGATCAAGTAACCTAATAACATTTTTTTTAGGGATTAATATGGTGCAGCAACAATGAGCAACGACAACATCAGCAGGAGGGGCGGAGGGGGGCTCGTGTTCACGGTAGGTGGGTATACGGCCGGAGGGGGGGTAGGGGTGGGGGGGGTTGTGGGGCCGTGCCACCGGAGGGAGGGGGCGTGTGTCATGCGGTGGGGCGGCATGCGACCAGAGGTGGGGGTGCTCACGGTCTAAGGCAGGGGAGGAGCACAGCCTGGGGGGGGGGGATGCTGCGGTGGTGGGCTGGCGGGGGAAGTGGGCTGGAGAGAGGGGATGGGTATTCTACCTTTTTTTAAACGTTAAACTTAACAGTGACTGATAGAGGGTATCAAGATGAACATTTTAAATAGTTGATGATATTAGTTCATACCTATCGAATTTGAGGGTATCAAGTTGAAAAAAGTCAAATAGTTGATGATATCAAGTTAAATTTAGCCATATATATATATATATATATATATATATAATATATATATATATATATATATATATATATATATATATAGAGAGAGAGAGAGAGAGATTGTTGTATCTCGCAATCTGGTAGTTAAATAAGTAGTTACGTGTATAATACAGCCTAAATGGCTAGTCATTTTCAAGTTTCATTATATATAGAGTTATTTAGTAATAGGGTCTCATGTAATAGTTGATATTAAGATTTGGGTCTCCAAGTTGTCCAATATATATATATATATATATATATATCTATATATATATATATATATATATAGAGAGAGAGAGAGAGAGAGAGGAGAGAGGAGAGAGAGAGAGAGAGAGAGATTGTTGTATCTCGCAATCTGGTAGTTGAATAAGTAGTTACGTGTATAATACAGCCTAAATGGCTAGTCATTTTCAAGTTTCATTATATATAGAGTTATTTAGTAATAGGGTCTCATATAATAGTTGATATTAAGATTTGGGTCTCCATGTTGTCCAACATTAGTGTGTGGGTCTCCAAATCATTATTCATATGGGCATTCTCCTTGGCTGGATGGTTTCAATTCCATTCCACGACATTATTTATAACAAATTATAATTTTTTTTTTTCAACAAATGTTTTTTTTATACTTTTTTTTACATGCGTGCAATGCACGTGCACATTACTAGTATATATAAGGTGACCTACATTACTAGTATATGTAAGGTGACTTGGAAATAACTCAAAATTAAGCCGACTAAGCAGTTCGTAAATACTCCATTAATTATTTAAAAAAACTAACTAATTTTTTAGTTACCTATATAATTTACTTATAACTAAATAACTCTAACTCAAGTAGTTAAGGTAGGAAGGAGTTTTCTTGGTTGACTGGGTTTATTCCTAAGGATATAAGTATTTATAATAAATTTATATTTAACTTTTTCTTCTATTTTGTGATTGCAATTTACGTGCACATTACTAGTACTAATATAAGAAGGCTTGAAAATTGCTAGCATTATAAGCCGTATGTATATACTCATGTAATTAAAAATTAAAAATTAAATTAATCCTAACTAATTATTTAACTACATTATATTATCTAATTATTGTCAAACACATCTAACTCATGTGATTAAGGTGGGAGTGAGTTCAATTCCTGGCAACATTATTTATGACAAATTATAATTTAACTTTTTTTCAATAATTTTTTTTACGCACGTGCACGTTACTAGCATATGTCTCTATTAATATAAGTTGGCTTAGAAATGACTCAAAATTGAGCATTCTAAGCAGTTTGTAAATATTCTATTAATTAGTTTTTAAAATAACTAATTATTTAACTACCTAATATGATTTACGTATAACTAAATAACTTTAACTCAAGTGGTTAAGACGAGACACATTTTCTTTAGTCATGTACTTAACAATAAATTTGTCAATATCATACATGTAAATACATAAATAAAATAAACCATGATCCGATCAAGTAACCTAATAACTTTTTTTTAGGGATTAAATCACATTATAATAAAACTTCCTGGCTATAATGGTCAGTTGGTGTAAACATAGTGTGATAATGTGCATCCTGGCTGGATGGGTTCGATAAGCAGAAAAAACGGCTTATTCCTTCTAATTATGGTAGGAGTTAAAAATAAACAAATTAAGCACATTGTAATGTTTTGATTAGTTATAGCGCAAGCAATTAATTGGTTAAGAAGGTTTTTCCTCTTCTCGGTCGCTAGAGGGGCTTTCAATGTAAAATCTGGCGCTTATTGGTTTATTATTATTATTTTCTCACCATTGTGCATTGTGGGGTTGGATTAAGAGTGCTGCTATCCTTTTTTTTTTTTTTTCCAACAAGAGTGGAGTCATAATGCACCTTTGGCTACAGCAGAAAAAAGATTAGGGATTAGAGGTTGGATATATTTTTAATTTCTTTTGCATATATGAAATATAAGTAAATTTCTTTTTTGGGGTAAAGATGTCCAAAACAGTCATATGCTTGGCAATTATGTGACCGTTAAGTGAGGTGGCTGATTAACGAAGGGGGGTAACTTGCCAAAACTAAAAAAATTGAGGCTTTGAAGTGTTAAAAAAAGAGAGCAATGCTATTCGTACCTTCAAATTGTCCCTCCAGTACATTTTTTCTTATGTGGCAGCTGACAACGTGACATGTTAAATAATATTATGTATCATCTGACATGACCGAAGACATGACAAATTTTACCCAAAAAGTTAATAACCCAATTTTGTCCATATTAATTTAATGTTAATATTTATTAATGTTAATATTAATATTAATTTAATGTTAATGTTAATATTAATTAATGTTAATGTTAATGTTAGTGTTAATATTAATATTATTGTTAATGTTAACGATAATATTAATTTTAATGTTAATTTGAATTTGAATTTTAAAATTTGTCACGTCAGCTGCCACACCAACATATCACATCAGTTGTCACGTAAGAAGGGACGGTTTGGAGATACAATTTAAAGGTACAAATAGCATTATTCTAAAAAAAATAGAAGACATTTAAGTACCCATAGTCTAGGATATTTTAGCCAAAAAATTGTTCAGATTGAGCAATAGAAAAATGACAATAATTGTATAGAATACTTACAATATGGGTATTCCCCAAGGGGCTGTTTGGTTCGTTGAAAGTGGGGGTGAAAGTTGGAAAAATTTGCAAGTCCGCTGAACTTGCTTCAGTTCAGCTGTTTGGTTGAAAAGTTGAAAGTGAGGTGAAAGTGGTTGATGGGACGCGGGGAAGTTCCTGTCTCCTTCATTTTTGGTACACTTTCACCACACCATTTTTTTGGTGAAAGTGGTGGAAAGAGAAGGAAAAGTGTGGAAAGAGAAAAGTGGTTTTCGTTTAATATATCTCCAACCAACATCCACTTTCAACAACCATCCAAACAACGGAACTCTTTTTTTCCACTTTCAACAACCATCCAAACAATGAAACTCCTTATTCCTCCACTTTCATATTTTTCAACCATCAACCAAACATCTTTTAGAAACTCAAAATTTATGCGTACGCATCGCGTGCGCAAGTTTCGTTTTTCCACTTTCGCACTTTCATACATTTTCGTGCAACCAAACAGACCCCAAGTGAGAGCGTAGCTGGCATCCGGCCTAGTCACGATGGAACCGTTTAGAGTATAGGTGGGTGTGTGATTAATGAAAAGACACTATAAATTTTTTTCTCCAAGACCCATTGGGGTTTGAGCCCCCGTTGACTTATAAATGAGCCCCACTCTTCGCTGACTTACATGTGGGCTTGTTCTAGGGATTGAGACAGATTGTGTTGGCACATTGTGTGCACGGTTCCGTCTAACTATTCAAAATTCTCTTTATTTTATTTGTCAAATGTCTGCTCTGAATCCTTGTTAGCAATCATCCGAATAAAATGTATATTATACGCGAATTTTTCCGTATCTTACATAAACGTATAATACTTATGTACGTTTGAAAAATTCGGATTTGTACGCAAATTTTAAGCATGTGGAGTTTTAAAAACGTACCGTACGAATTTTTAAAACATTCGGCCAAAAAAATTGACTGAGAAACCCAACAGTTTTAACTTTCTTGACTCTTGCTACTATTAAATATTAAGACTGACACAATTATCAAAAGAAAAGAAGAAAAAATCTCACAGCTGTAACCAAAAAAAGAAACCTAAGAATCTTTGCACATGTTCCCCAACCTCATCTTATTCTGAACCCTTATTTATATAATGTTCCCCAACCTCATCTTATTCTGAACCCTTATTTATATAATGTTCCCCAACCTCATCTTATTCTCATACTGAACCCTTGTTTATGAAGGAGTAGAGGTGGGTAGGCTATATATATATGCCGAATTTTTAGTGCCGAATTTGTTCATATGAAACGTATTAAACACAAATTAAATCTAATCCGAATATTTTTCGTTAGACAATTTTTTGACCGAATTTTTTACCGTATTTTATTTATATTATGTCGATTCATACTCGTACTTTTGTCGTCCCGAATTTTTTCCGTTTGCCGAATTGCTAACAAGGCTCTGAACTATTGGTTTTTTTTGGCTCACATTAATAAGTTGCTCAAATTTACAGTAACTATATGTTTTATTTGGATAATATTATATGTGGATTGAAGTGCAGGAGAGAATGTGTCTACTTTGCATTTTTTGTTTCATCATGTGTAATATTTCTTTACAACTATTTGTGCTGACAGTGTCATCCAAGGAACTAACATGCAGGTGCTCCGTGTAGTAGGTTGTGTCGAAGTGGTTGGTTGTCTTAAATGTGAAGAGCTAGTCAGCTGGGAAGCTGTACCTGAATCGGTTGGTATTATTTTTTCTGAAAATTGCTGAGGAATCAAATTTTGGAGTTGGTTTTTTACGAAAAATTCATTCGCATGATGAGTTTTATGAAATGTCCAAAATTATATATTTTCGCGTTAAGTATTCCAAGATTCTCTTTAGATGTTCTGTATTTACAAAATTAATACCATAACTACCCCTCCGCACAAACTCAGATCTGGATTGCGATTCTCTTCTTCTTTTTCACGAGAGATCTGAATTCCATTGTTCTCATCTTCAGCAGAGATCGCAAAGATCATTCGTAGTTCACCATATTTTTTTTTTCAGTCGAACTCCGATCATGGCTTATCTTCTTCTTCTTCTTCTCCGACAATTAGGTCAATTATGGAGATAAGATCTTCTTCTTCTTTTCCATAAGAGTTAGCATCGTTTTGAAAGAAGAACAAAAACTCTTGAATCTTTAGTCATTCTCCTGCATTTTTAACAAGGAGAATGTCATTTTTCGTGTTGAATGACATTCTCCGTGTTTCTAACACGGAGAATGACCATTCTCCTGTGTTTTAACATTTGAATGACCATTCTCCGTGTCATTTAACACGGAGAATGTCATTCTCCGTGTTATTTAGCACGGAGAATGGCCATTCTCCGTACTAAATTACACGGAGAATGGTCATTCTCCTATGTTTTAACATTGGGAATAACCATTCTCCGTGTAAATTAACACGAAGAATGTCATTCTCCGTTTTATTTAACACGGAGAATGGCATTCTCCGTTTTATTTAACACGGAAAATGACATTTTCCGTGTTTCTAACACGGAGAATGGCCATTCTTCTGCGTTTTAACACTGGAATGACCATTCTCCGTGCTAAATTACACGGAGAATGGCCATTCTCCGTTTTATTTAACACGGAGAATGGCATTCTCTGTGTTTCTAATACGGAGAATGGCCATTCTCTTGCGTTTTAACACAGTAATGACCATTCTCCGTGCTAAATTACACGGAGAATAGCCATTCTCCGTGTAAATTAAGACGGAGAATGACTATTCTCCGTGTAATTTAGCACGGAGAATGGCCATTCTCCGTGTAAATTAAGACGAAGAATGCCATTCTCCGTGTTACTAACACAGAGAATAACTATTCTCCGTGTAAATTAAGACGGAGAATGACATTCTCCGTGTTACTAACACGGAGAATGGCCATCCTCATGCGAAATTAACATTTTTCGTGTTCTAACACAGAGAACGACCATTCTCCTGCATTTTATGGTCAGTTGAAACTTTGAAGGGCCATAACTTTTGACTGGGAGGTCGAAACGAGGTCCGGTTTGTCCCAAAACGAGCGTATCTTCGAGGAGCCTGAAAGTAACTGCTTCTTCGTTATACGGCCTTTCGAAATTTTAGAATCGCAAAAAAAATGATGTTTTGACATCCGTTTTAGTACTTTTGCCGTTTGTCTCGGTCTTTCCGAAATTTTTCGACGAGTTTTTGAAGATTTTTGAGGAGAAAACCTAGATTCGAAAGTGAGCAGCGTATGGAAGAAGATGAAGTATCGAAACGTTTTTTTTTTTTAAGAGTAGTTTCGTGACTGTTTTCAATAAATTAGAAGGAAGGACAAAAAGGTCATTCGGAACCCTCTTTATATATTTTTTTGCTAATTCTGGATACGCGATAACATTTTATTGCGCGGTGGATTTTTCATAAATTTTTTTGTTTTTTGGGCAACAAGAAGGTTGTTGCTTACAGGCGAGGCAAAGCTTAATATTCTGCTGGCTTTGTGAACAGCTACATGTACTTATAAACCTTTAAAGATTACTGATATGTAAATTTGAGTGCCCAAACATAAAATGAATTATTATGTGTGTTTTGGCTTAGATTCATGTCGTAGTATATTATTTTTTGTTGCTTCTTACAAGTATGGAATTTTCCATTCGAGATGCGTGGTTTTCAGGGTGTTTATAACCTTGAAAAGGAAAAGGGTAAGATAAATATTATTTAGAACCGTGGTTCCGAGGGAACAAGCCAGAATACTTCTCAGGGACTTGGTCATAATATAAGGAAAACAACGTATAATTGTGTATAACTAATCATTTAGTCATAATATAAAGATGATTAAAAATGAATACTTAAAAGCAATAACAAATTAAAACTGTAGTCCCAATCCTACCGACAGACAAAAAGAAGAAGGTTTTTGCATTCCCTCGAAATCCTACAAGCTTTCTAGGTAGAATCTGACATCAAGCTGCTTATTTCCGTTCTTCTTCTTCCTCCTCTTCTTCTGCTTTTCTCCTCCTTTCTTCTTGGTGGATACTTTCTTCTTCTTAGCGGTGGATAGTTCTTGTAAAGATTTTGTTTTAGGATCATAGTAATGCACCTTGCTATAGGTGTCTATAATTTTCATTAGGATCCTTCCATCTGCCTCAATAGCCAGAGGAACAAAAATTCGCTCGTCGTCGATCGATATCGGAAATGATGTATCAACGATGTACTCTTTCACCCATGTTTGGTGCTCGTCATAGTCCTTTAGAAACCATAGGTCGACATGACTCCAACCGGCTTGGTAGTACGATAGGCAGAGGGACCCTCCTACATTACTCAGAGGACACCATACATATCTCAACCCACTCGGGGCCGAGGAGGAGGCCGTCTATAGGTGGAAGCACAGACCACTCCTCCCGCTCGAGATCCAGCCGAGCTAGCCCATCGTACGGTTCGTCAGGCTCAGGGAGTTGAAGGAAATAAATAGATCCACATGCGAAAGCCGACATGCTGTCGATGGTTCCTAATTTGAATGGTGGCTTATCTATCTCTCTCCAGTAGTTGTCCATCGTATCATTACCTAGGGTGAATACCTCATAGCAATCTTCTTCGTCGTCATATTCTTCGTCATCGTCGTCGCCATCTTCATCGTCGTCGTCGTCATGAAATGTCCTGCGGAACACTTTATACTCATTGGTGGAAGGAACACGTCCAAAGGCCACTTGAAGTTGAATCTGCGGAGGAGATTTTTCAGGCAGGACAATAAGCTCTTTCGTTGAAGGATTGAACATGTTGATCTTGTACTGATCATAGATAAGTATGGTGGGATCAAGACATGTAGCTTGCGTCAAATATGGTGCTCCAACCGTAGCAACATCGAGAGTGGACTCGTGACCGACCAGAGCCCCCTTGCTTTCCTTGCGCAGCGAGGAGAGATGAAGCTTCGCGCGACCAACAGGTTTGGTTACGAATTTGTGAGTCATGGCCACAAGGAGAGGGTTTCGTTGGTAGCTTTGAATGAACAGTGGGTCAGAGATCAGAGCGTACCATGATTTCGAGACACAGCGGAACTTGCAAAGCGACTTTACATCAAGCCTGAGAAGGACCTCATTGATGATATCAAAAGGGGGAAGAAGAATTGAACTCATGATCTCTGAGACCTTTCTTGGGTCTTCGTTTTACTTGCGTTGGATCTCCTTTATCACGGGTATATTTCATATATCATATATATTTAAATTAAGTATAAAAGCTTATAACCTTTTAAATTGTTAGTGATATACATTCAAAACTATTTTCCTTATAATCGAATTAATCTAAATTACTAGTTTAAAATTTAGTTAAATCTGATTTGTAATTTTAAATCTAAACTTTAACTTTTTTTAATATAAAGATATACATTGACGTATCATCTCATATTGAAATAAATTTGGTGACTAATTAATTACTACTAGTAAATGCACGTATGATAACGTATAATAAGAATATTATCCAAATATAGTTAAATATATTTTTTAGCTCATGTGGTTAAGGTGAAAGGTTTTGTTCTTGTTTGGTTGAGTTCGATTCCCCGTTTTGAATATATATAACAAATTTAAACATTTTTCAACAATTTTTATATAATTTTTTTTTAAATGGTTGATGATATACACGGCTTAGACGGCACAATCTTGAACCGTTTTGAAACCCCTTTATAATAATAGTAGAGATGAATATATTCTCTCTCTCAGTTAGACAAATTATTTGAATATTATTTAAAAGATTCATGAATGCCACCATGTCAAGTACTCCATCACCATGGCTATAATACACGCTTACAAATAATTTTGATTAATGTTTGTTTTTGAAAGATTTTTCAAATGAAAATAAAATTGATCCCACCTTTCTGAAAGACCCAAATTAAAGCATACAAAATGGAAAAGAGATGGACTGGCACGAGGAAGCAAAAACTACTTATCATTAAATAACTACCAAACCCAATCCACCAAGGATGTAGGACAGAATTTGAATTAACTTATCCTAAATATCATCTTTTGTATATATTTAAATTAAGTATAAAGATACAACGGCCTATAAGTAAATTGTTGTTGAGATTTTCTGTTCTATAACTTACTAGTGATGTTCATGTGAGTTGCTCAAAAAATTATTGTTCATAATGTTATTGAATAATTAGAGAAAAATTTAAATTATATTGAAATTGTTTAAATATAATTTTAATTAAAACTTGCTACAGATATGTTTTAATTTTAGAATTTTAGATATATATTTAGATAATATTACGTAGTTAGTTGAAATATATTAAAATAATTTAAATTATATAAGAATTTAAATTAGATAGAATTTTAGGATTTTTGACATAAGCGGGATATACACACGGTGGTGGTGGTAGTTAGAAGATTTTGTTTCTTTTTAAATTACGTTGATAATAGACATACACCGTTTCCAAGTCACATTATAAGTGCATTGCACACAAAAAAAAATATTTTTCCTGATATTATTGAATAATTAGATATAAATTTAAATTATTTTAAAATAGTTTAATATAATTTTGATTAAAAATTGTTGTAGATATATTTTTAGAATTTATGATATATATATTTAGCTAATATCATGTAAGTTAGTTTAAATATATTAATATGGTTTAAATTAAATAGGACCTAGTAAATTCACGCACGTAACATAATTATTTTCTAATATTATTGTAAAATAATTTAAATGTTTGAATATATTTGAATTAAGATTTGATTTATATATATTTATATTTTAATCAAGATTTGTTATAGATTATATTATATTTTAATTATAAGTTTCTATGAGTATTTGTCTACTATTTATAAAGAGTACACATATTTTCTAACGCAATTGAAAAATTAGAAAATAAATAAAATTTAACTAATTGTTTACGCAGTTAATATTATCTAACTCGTGTGGTTAAAGTGGAATATATTATCCTTGGTTGATTGGGTTCGATTCCCAGTGTTATTTATAACAAATTTAATTTTTCTCAACACTTTTTTTAAGTAATAATAATTTATTTTATTAATTAGTGGAAAATTTACAAACAATTTAGAAGGCAGTGAGCCTTCTAAGCCTCATTATAGAGACTTTAAGTAATATTAAATTTTTTTTATTAATTAGTGGAGGATTTACAACAATTTAGAAGGCTCACTTTTGAGTCCTTTATAAGCCTCATTATAGAGACGAGTAATGTACAAGGGCCTTGCACAAAAAAAAACTAAAAACTATATAAATTTATTATAAAAATATTTTTTAGAATTAAAGCAATCAAAGAAGCTCCTATACTAACCACTTGAGTTAAGATTATTTAATTATAAATATATCATATTAAATAAATTTTTTTTTTGGATAATTGTTGGAGTATTTAGGTAGATACTTATTATTACTTTCTTTAATTTATTTAGATGATGATATACATACGTATTACACTTTTTTAAAATACTAGTAAATGCACGTATAAAAGCAATCAAAGAACCTCCTATACTAACCACTTTTTTAAAATTTAGTTAAATCTAATTTGTAAATTTAAATCTAGTCTATCCTATCTGATCTAAACTATAATATA
Organism: Iris pallida; assembly: GCA_029216955.1. Classification (NCBI taxonomy): domain Eukaryota; kingdom Viridiplantae; phylum Streptophyta; class Magnoliopsida; order Asparagales; family Iridaceae; genus Iris; species Iris pallida. The sequence goes on from JANAVB010011800.1 coordinate 23,223,170, forward strand.
ATATCTTCTCACTAATATAAATATGTTCTCATCCAGTTTATAATTTTAATAGAATTTCTTCTAATATAATATATATATATATATATATATATATATATATATATATATATATATATATATATATATATATATATATATATATATATATAAATGAAAAAAAGAAAAAATTAGGCTTCAAAATGACTAGAATATTTTTAGAGAATATTTTTTAAAAGAAACTAAATTAGGCTTCAAAATTTAAATGACCGGTACTTTTTAAAGAAAATAAATTTTGTAGAGAAGACCCAAAATTTAATAAATTTAAATTAGGTTTCAAATTTGTTTACAGAATAACAAAATTTTAAATGACCAATTTTTTTTAAAAATAAAAAAAAGTTGGCTCAAAATTTAAATGACCGGGCAAATTTAAATGAAACATTTTTTTAAAGAACATCGAAAATTTAAAAGATTTAAAATAGGCCTCAAAATATTTTAGATAATATCGAAAATTTAAATGACCTGTTTTTTTTTAAGAGACTAAATTAGGTTTCAAATGAACGCAATTTTAGAGAATATTTTTTTAAAAGAAACTAAATTAGGCTTCAAAATTTAAATGACCGAAAAATATTTAATATAAACTAAATTTTGTAGAGAATATCGAAAATTTAGTCGATTTAAATTAGATTTCAAATTTTTTTTAGAGAATATCAAAAACTTAAATCACTAATTTTTTTAACATAAACTAAATTAAGATTTGTTCTTGAGTTTGTTTCGATGTTCTTTCTTGAGTTTATTTCGATGTTCTTTATAAAAAATTGTTTCATTTAAATTTGTCCAACTATTTAAATTTTGAAGCCAAATTTATTTAATTTTGTTAAAAAATGGTCATTTAAATTTTTGAAAAATTTGAAACCAAAATTACAAAAAAAATTGGTCATAAAATTTTTCAATATTTTCTAAATTAAACGAGCGGAATTTTTTTTTTCTTTCTCAATTTCTCTCTCTTGTACATTAGTGTAACATACGGAAGATTTGGTGTTTCTATTTTTGGATGTAGAGATTTGATCTAAACCTTAATCTTGAGATACGGATGATAATGGGGTGATGAAAATAGTATTATATTTAAAATTAAGGTTTAGATGAAATCTTTGCATCCAAAAATAGAAACACCAAATCTTCCTAATCTTTCGTGCTACATTAATATACAAGAGAGAGAAATTGAGAAAGAAATAAAAAAAAACCTCCTCTCGTTTAATTTAGAGAATATAGAAAAATTAAATGACCAATTTTTTTCTAAATTTGGTTTCAATTTTTTTTACGGAATATCAAAAATTTAAATGACCATTTTTTAACAAAATAAATAAATTTGGCTTCAAAATTTAAATGGCCAGGCAAACTTAAATGAAACAATTTTTTAAAGAACATCGAAATAAACTCAAGAACAAAGCCTAATTTAGTTATGTTAAAAAAATCAGTGATTTAAATTTTTGAATTCTCTAAAAAAAATTTGAAACCTAATTTAAATTGAGTAAATTTTCGATAGTCGCTACAAAATTTAGATTCTATTAAATATTTTCGGTCATTTAAATTTTAAAGCATAATTTAGTTTCTTTTAAAAAATATTCTCTAAAAATTGCTTTGATTTAAAAACTAATTTAGTTCTTTTAAAAACAATCCGTCATTTAAATTTTCGATATTATGTAAAATATTTTGAGGCCTATTTTAAATATTTTAAACGATGTTCTTTAAAAAAATTGTTTCATTTAAATTTGCCCGGTCATTTCATTTTGAAGCCAACTTTGTTTAATTTTTTAAAAAATTGGTCATTTAAAATTTTGATATTCCGTTAAAAAATTTGAGACCTAATTTAAATCTATTAAATTTTTTATTCTCTACAAAATTTATTTTCTTTAAAAAGAACCGGTCATTTAAAATTTGAAGCCTAATTTAATTTCTTTTAAAAAATATTCTCTAAAAATATTCTGGTCATTTGCAGGGCCGGCCCTGGCCCAGGGCGGCCAGGGCGACCGTCCAGGGCCCCAAGAAATTTGGGGGCCCAAAAAGTTTATTTTTACATACGTATATTAATAATCTTGTACCTAAAATAGAACAAATATGTAACATGATTCTCTTCTAACACAAAATAGTTGTGGTGTAGTGGTTATTAGATTATACTTCCATACTAGAGGTCCTAGGTTCAATTCTTGGTTATGACATTTTTTTTTTGTTTACCTTTATTTCAGGATTATTTTTATTATATATGGGCCCATTTATATGGGCCATATTTTAAAAATTTGTCCAGGGCCCCCATAAACTCAGGGCCGGCCCTGGTCATTTGAAACCTAATTTAGTTTCTTTGTAAAAAATCGGTCATTTGTTTTTCGTTATTCTCTAAATTAAACTAGCGTAGGTTTTTTTTTTCCCCTCAATTTCTCTCTCTTGTATATTAATATAGCATACCGAAGATTAGGAAGAAAGAGAGAGAAATTGAGAAAGAAAGGAAAAAAAAAAAACCTCCGCTTGTTTAATTTAGAAAATATGAAAAATTAAATGACCAATTTTTTTCTAAATTTGGTTTCATTTTTTTTTTTTTGCAGAATATCTAAATTTTAAATGACCATTTTTTTAGCAAAATTAAATAAATTTGGCTTCAAAATTTAAATAACCGGGCAAATTTAAATGAAACAATTTTTTTTAAAGAACATCGAAACAAACTCAAGAACAAAGCCTAATTTAGTTTATGTTTAAAAAAAATCAGGGATTTAAAATTTTGATATTCTCTAAAAAAAATTTGAAACCTAGGGATTTAAATTTTTGATATTCTCTAAAAAAAAATTTGAAACCTAATTTAAATCGATTGAATTTTCAATATTCTCTACAAAATTTAGTTTCTATTAAACATTTTCAGTTATTTAAATTATGAAGCCTGGTTTAGTTTCTTCTAAATAATATTCTCTAAAGCGTTCATTTGAAACCGAATTTAGTTTCTTTTAAAAAATATTGTCTAGAAATTACGTTCATTTTAAACCTAATTTAGTTTCTTTTAAAAAAGGGAAAATTTATGAAATGCCCAAAAAAACGAAAAAGTTTTATGAAAAATCCACCGCACAAAAACATTTCATCGCGTGCCCAGAATTAGCAAAAAATATTTAAAGAGGGTTCCGAATGACCTTTTTGCCCTTCTTTTCTAATTTATTGAAAACACCCACTAAACTACTCTTAAAAAAAATGTTTCGATACTTCATCTTCTTCCATACGCTGCTCACTTTCGAATCTAGGTTTTCTCCTCAAAAATCTTCAAAAACTCGTCGAAAAATTTCGGAAAGACCGAGACAAACAGCAAAAGTGCTAAAACGGAGGTCCAAACATCATTTTTTTTGCGATTCTAAAATTTTGGAAGGCCGTCTAACGGAGAAGTTAATCTCAGACTCCTCGAAGATACGCTCATTTTGGGACAAACCGGACCTCGTTTCGACCTCCCAGTCAAAAGTTATGGCCGTTCAAAGTTTCAACTGAGCATAAAATGCAGGAGAATGGTCATTCTCCGTGTTAGAACACGAAAAATGTTAATTTTTCATGAGGGTGGTCATTCTCCGTGTTAGTAACACGGAGAATGTCATTCTTCGTCTTAATTTACACGGAGAATGGCCATTCTCCGTGCTAAATTACACGGAGAATGGTCATTCTCCGTCTTAATTTACACGAAGAATGGTCATTCTCCGTGTAATTTAGCACGGAGAATGGTCATTATACAGTGTTAAAATGCAGGAGAATGCCATTCTCCGTGTTAAATAAAACGGAGAATGACATTCTCCGTGCTAAATAAAACGGAGAATGGCCATTCTCCGTGTAATTTAGCACGTAGAATGATCATTCCAGTGTTAAAACGCAGGAGAATGGTCATTTTCCGTGTAAATTAACACGGAGAATGCCATTCTCCGTTTTAAATGAAACGGAGAATGGCATTCTCCGTGTTAATTTACACGGAGAATGGTCATTTCCAGTGTTAAAACGTAGGAGAATGACCATTCTCCGTGTAATTTAGTACGGAGAATGGTATTCTTCGTTTCTGAATTACACGGAGAATGGCCATTCTCCGTGCTAAATAACACGGAGAATGATCATTCAGATGTTAAAATACAGGAGAATGGCCATTCTCCGTATTAGAAACACGGAGAATGCCATTCTTCGTGTTAGTAGCACAGAGAATGCCATTCAACACAGAGAATGACATTCTCCTTGTTAAAAATGTAGGAGAATGACTATTCTTCGTGTGATATCGACGGAGAACAGTTGACAGAAACCTAATTTTTAATTTTTTTTGTTTTGTGAAAAGAAATTTGACATGAATAAAGATTCAAGAGTTTTCGTTCTTCTTTCAAAACGATGCTAACTCTTATGGAAAAGAAGAAGAAAATTTTCTCTCCATAATTGACCTAATTGTCGGAGAAGAAGAAGAAGAAGATGATGATGAGCGATGATCGGAGTTCGACTAAAAAAGCATCTAAAGGGAATCGCAATCCAGATCTCTCGTGAAGAAGAAGAAGACGAGAATCGCAATCCAGATCTGAGTTTGTGCGGAGGGGTAGTTATGGTATTAATTTTGTAAATACAGAGCATCTAAAGGGAATCTTGGAATACTTAACGTGGAAATATATAATTCTGGGCATTTCATAAAACTCATCATACGGGTGGATTTTTCATAAAAACCAACCCCGAAATTGGGTTTCTCAGCAATTTCTAGTTTAAAAAAATCGGTCATTTAAATCTTTGATATTATCTAAAATATTTTGAGGCCTATTGTAAATCTTTTAAATTTTCGATGTTCTTTAAAAACAAATTGTTTCATAAATTTGCAAAGCCAACTTTTTTTTTAATTTTTTAAAATTTTTGGTCATTTAAAATTTTGATATTCCGTAAAAAACTTGAAACATAATTTAAATTTATTAAATTTTGGGTATTCTCTACAAAAATTATTTTCTTTAAAAAGAACCAGTCATTTATATTTTGGAGCCTAATTTAGTTTCTTTAAAAAAAAATTCTCTAAAAAAATTCTGGTCATTTGAAACATAATTTAGTTTCTTTGTAAAAAATCGGTCATTTAATTTTTCGTTATTCTCTCAATTAAATGAGCGTAGATTTTTTTTTTTTCTTCTTCTCATTTTCTCTCTTGTATATTAATATAGCATTCAAGATTAGGAAGATTTGGAGTTTCTATTTGTCATGTAGATATTTGATCTAAACCTTAGTCTTAAATCTAATCGGACGGAGGAGATAGGGATGATAATGGAGGTGGAAAAAAATAGGGGATGAATCCGATCCCACCTCTCTCTCTCTCTCTCTTATATCTCTCTCTCATATATATTGAAGTAGCGGATAATTGTGAGAAACTCGCCTCCACTAGGGTCGAACTCCTGACCACTTGGGCCGCATACATCTCTCTTAACCACTAGGCTAGAGATCATTTTCATATATATATATATATATATATATATATATATATATATATATATATATATATATATATATATATATATATATATATATATATTCATCAATGCATTACTAGGATAAAGGCTTTAGGCAACCAACGGTTTTTGTCGCCTAAATGTAAAATTAGTTGCCTAAGGTTTTTTTGCCACCAAAATTCTTGGTCGCAAGCATCGTCGCTAGGCCTGTCAATGGTAGACCGAAAATTCGTATCTGATCCGTATTCGAACCGAAAATATCCGATATTTCGGATACGGATACAGATTCGGATATTATATCGGATATTTATCGGATATCGGATACGGATACGGTAAGTGTCATATCCGGACCAATAATATACGAACCAATAATATTTAAATTATTTAATAAATTTAAAATATATTCAATGTATGCATGAGACTATTAGTTATATGTGCTTGTGTGGAGAATTTTTTGGTGCAAATGTATTCAATGTATGCATGGAAATCTGTTGCTTATTTCATTTTTGTCTGGAGTTGTATTTACTTTGTGGATTACTGTATTTGAGTTTTGAGATATATTTCTGGGTTTATGTATCTTAGACACTTAGACTTCTATCTCATGTATTTATTTTGGATTTCATGTTTTATCTATCCTTATCATGCTCTACCTTAGATGTGATTGAGTCTATATCTGCTATGTCACCCCCCATTCGGGGAGTATAAACTGTTTATCCTTATACTGCTAGATGCATGAGACCTAGGACAGCGTTCTACCGCCGACACTGCCGCGTAGGCTGGGTGTTGTTACGTTCTCGTGCCCTTACTTTAGGGTGCGGGTCGTGACACGTTTTTAGTGGTGGCCCATGCAGGTCGTGTTTGTGTAGTGGTATTCGAACTAGAGTACAACTACAGCCTGCACTAGGAATAGGATATATTTTTGAAGATACTCAATCACAGTTAGGAACCCTTGAGAGATTCCTGGGACGACCCTCGAAAATCTTATTTAACTCCGATTTGAAAACTCTTTTTCCTTGATTTGATTTATCTTTACTTTCTGTTGTTGAATTTAATTTTGATGGATTATTATTGAATTTGAGTTTGTATTTATTAATTTTGATGAAGATTGTGGAATTTTGAATCTTGATGTTAGCTGTAGCATCCGAGTTTGTAGTTATATGATTTGAAGGATTTTGTTCATTTTTGAATATTGATGTTCGTTGATAAATTTAATATATTTTTTTCTCTTTTCGGTATTCATTGTTGATTTACTTTAATTTTTGGCATGATGAAATTATATGGGCTAGGTCATCTAAATTATGAAAATCTTGTCTTCTATAGTCACATTAGCCAGCATGGTGAGGACATATAGTCTGATTTTGGATATATTTCTCGGGTGTGGGAATTTAAGATTTTCGCAGCCAAGCTAGCGGCATCACGAAAATGTTAAATACCATGATTCTAGAGGTATGTGCATAAGTCAAGGACTCTGTGATTATCGTAGCCTTGCTTACTAGTATGATGAGGATTTAGAGTACCATGATTTTGGATAGACGCATATGATTATCAAAATGTACCTTAAATGTTTTCGAACATATTTTTGCGACTTTTGTTTCAGTAAAAAAAGAATTATTGTTGTTTTGTTTTGTTTTGTTTCTCCTTGTTTACTTAGGATGTAGCTTTAGCTATTTTTATAAACCTTGTGTAACTTCTTACAAATTTATTTCTTCTAAATACAATAAATCAGTGATTTTGCTAGGCCTTATTTTGGATTTGATATTATAGCTCTGATTTCAAAATGGGTTCCTCTTTTTAAACATAGAAGCAGAACATATTCTTTTATCATTCTCTTCCTGCCAATATTTATTACCACCATTCCTTGTCTTATATAACTGTCCCGATTATATCAATTCCGTCGCGTATCACATTCTGTCATCTGTACTTTGAAACCCTTGAATCTTCATATCATTTTACCTAAGAAGTGTTGAGGAAGTGACGTGAATCATCTAGTTCGGAAATGACGTAATTGGTTGTCATATGACGATTTTATAGGAATCAAAATGTTGGGTGTCAAATGTGAAGAATTCGAGATAGAGATGTGGTAAAGGTTTAGAATGGAATCGAGTGATAAATGTTATCAATTTAGAAACAATCACAGAAAATTTGCTTATGAGTAATTCATGGATGTATTTCAAAAAAAAAACTAATGAGGATATTCAGGGTCAACCTAGTTTTGAGAACTTAGAAAATCTTGGCTGTTGATTCTTGGAAACTTTTACTCTAAGGCTTTGTAGAAATTTAGAAATGGAAAGCAGAATTTAATTGTATTCTATGATTATGCGAAGTTGAACTAGATATTTTAAGAGGGTGACTAGAGACAGAGAGAACACAAGGATTTACGTTATAGAAATTATTTTAGATGATTGGGAGAAATTGTGGAATTCAAAAGGATAACATTTGAAGGTGAACGTTGTAGAAAAAAAATATATGAAGGTTGATTTATAAAAAAGAATAAATTTGTATGATATAGTGGTATTGGAGTTAAATTAAATACGAGACTTGATTTAAACAAATTCAAGGATTCCATAAACTGGATTTAGAGGTTTCGAATCTAATTTAGAACGAGGTGAAAGAATTTGAAAACTTGATTAAATGGATAAGTGTTGATACCTAATTAAGAGGGGTATGCTTCGTGAAAAATGTTTTGGAAGTTTGGAATTTTGTCTATGGTGATTGTGGTAAAGGTTTAGATGACTGAAGGTTATAAAATTTTGATGATAGTCATATGAAGGTTGATTTTCATATTGGGACTTGTGAAAAAAAATGGTTTGGCAAATGATAAACTGATAGTATCAGAGAGAGATGATTAACTGACTTTCGTATAAAATCTTTCTTGTTTTTCCCAAAAAGGTTTTTTTCAATATCATTGAATCCTAGTTTCCTTAATCACGACCAAATCGACGTCGATTATCTTTGCTTATCATATTTATATCTTGGGTTGTACTTAATTGAATAAATTTGATTGTTACCTGAATCTCCATCCTTGTATGCTCGATCTCAGACTTTGTTGAACCTGTCCTCCATATTGCCTAAGTCTTGATTTTCCCAATTTGATCAACTTAGGTCGTATCGAGACTAAATATTCTTAATATGTATTGTGATTGGAATTTTCCATGGAATTGGCTTTCACTCTTTAACTTTGATTTTAATTTTTCTGAACCCTTTAAAGATAATTGGTAGTTACTTTTCTTTATTTTTAAGTACCAGTTTTCACATAGGATGGTAGGCTGTCTTACAGTTTTGATGATTTGTTGTTTCTGTAACTTCTCTAGTTTAGCACCCTAGATTGCTTGTGTGTTTTGATACCCTATGACCGTTTTGGTTTAACATGACAAGTATACCTAGATGAGACTTTCACTACCACCGTATGCCATGACCCTGTATATCATCCTTTTAAATCGTATGATTGTTTAAGTTCTGAGACTTTGATTGTGGAGGATTTGACCTAGAAGGAGTATGAACATTTTAAATTCGAGGATAAAATTTTTCTAAGGTGGGTAGACTTGTAACACCCGGTTTTCTAAAATGAGGGTAATTTTGAAATTTTGTAATTTTAATCATTTATTGATTTGACATTTAAATCATGATATGATTTTTGGTAACTTTTAAATCATTTTAAAACTATTTAAAATCATGACTTGTGATTTTGATATTTTGCTAGTGAAATCCTAGAGACTGTTTGACCTAGAGCCTAACCATGTGATTAGGATGTTTTAATGTCATTTCTGGCCTAAGGATATTTTGCATTTGACCTCTTTGAATTATTTGTTATTTATTGCATTGATTGTTGATTTTGACCTTTGATAGGTGTGATTCGTGATAGTTTTGTGTCCGTATCGGACACGTATCAGTTTTATTTACAAATGTTTGATGTGCCTCAAAGAGATTTTTTTTTATTGCTGATTTTTTTTTTGAAAAGTATTTGAATGAGATTGTTTTCTGCATGTGTTTCCTGTGATAGCTTTGTTTTAATTTCGAGGACGAATTTTTTTAAGGTGGATAGATTTGTCACCCCCAGTTTTCAAAAACAGGGGTATTTTTGTCATTTTGCATTTTTAAATATTTTTGAAATTTATTTTATTATTTATGATATTATTTTGGGGTTAAAATTTATTTTATTATTTATGATATTGTTTTGGGGTTATTTGAGTCGGGTTCGAATTTCAACTCAATCCGACTTGAAACGGGGACCCGGGGGGTAGTTTGACTCTAGTGGGACCCACACACTAGTTAGACATGGCCCACATGATATTAATTTTAGTCCACATGATATTAATTTTAGTTAGTAGTTAGACTAATTATTTATGGATAGGTTTAGTTTAATTAGAGACTTAAAACTAGACTAAATTGACCTCAACCTTTAACCCATTCCTAATTTAAATCAAATAGATTGGTGGAGGGCATTTTAGACATTCAAAATAGGGACACCTCACACTTTTTGGGCATCCACCTATAGGGGGGATAAGGAATGAGTCACTCCTTCATTCATTTGTTTTTATCCACTTTCTTTCTCTTGTTCTTCCCCAAATTAATTTAGAGATGAACCTCCATTGATTTCATCTCCAAATCAACCCTTTCTTCTACCAAATATTCTTTATTTCTCTTCTACTCCATGGTTAGAGGGTGCTAGCCAAGTTTGGGAGGATTCGGAGCTAGTTCATGTCCTTTTGGAATCTCTACGTGTCGGTGTCGTATCGGAAGGCTTTTCCTTTGAATCTCTCTCCCATAAGGTATAATCTCTTCTCTAAACCACCCCTACATGCATATAGGAATATTTTAAACCCATAGGAATGATCCCCATGGTTGTATCTCCATTTGTGTCCATTTTGTGTCCATTTGGAGGTCATAGGAGTGTCCTTTGTGTTGTTGATGTGTTCATGTTACATATATAGATTTATATATATATATTGTAATGAGAGTGTATCTATATTTATATATGTAATAAATGGTTCATGATGATTATATAATCAAGTTTGTGAGTGTGGTTCCTCATATTATTATTGCTATTATTGTTGTGGATAATTAGGATATATATTGTGTATTCTTTTGGCTCAAACTATCTAAATCTGTCATGATTTTTATCCACGTTTTTAATTTCAGCCCTAACTTAGAAATGTCATAACTTCTAGCTCAAAGCTCGGTCTAATCTTCCATTTTTTTAAAAGAAGCGTATTGAAGTTAGCTTTCCAAAAACATGTATTAATAGGCCTAATTCTTTCTGTAACTTTCTGGAGAATTATTTGAGTGTCAGCTGTACGAAAGATAAACGTGTTCTCGGTGTTTTCGCGATTCCGGGAGTTTCCGGAAACGAAAACGTGATCCGTTTGAAGTTTCGAAAAGCTAACACATAGATCTATAACATACTTTAATTCTAGAATTTAATTCATGATGAGTTGGTACAGTATTGATTATTAGTAGGAGTTACTATTCGGCATATGCATTTTGTACACCCTTGTGTGTAATATAATATTCTATTTGATTTTAACCCATGTTAATGTATATACATTATGTAACTAAATAGAGAATGAAAGCATGAGTAAATGGTTAAATAAATGATGTACGAGGTGTAAGTATCCTATCTAATGTAAGCATGTATAAGTATGGCTTGTAATAAATATGTAGGTTCCATAGTATGTAATGTATGGTGCATATAGTAGTGCAAGAGAATAAATGAATGATGAATGAATGCAAGCATGAATGTAATGTAATAATAGATGTAATGTATGCAATATACAAGTTAATGAGATGTAATGTTCTATGTTAACACAAATCCTATATTACCTCATGTACCCCTTATACTATGTTGACACTATCACACTTGACACTTTGTTCACTTACACTTTGACACTCTTTGATATGTATACACTATGTATGCTCATTTAACCCTCACTTGCCCTTTGCCATGTTCACATACACACATAGCATCTTAAATAAGTATTTATGAATATAGTTAACTTGCTATGTATGTATATTATATATATAGTAGCATATTATATTGTAATATATAAGTTTATATAGCCATTGAAATGCCATGATTATAGACCTAATGTTGAATACCAATATATGCATGTGTATATATGTGTAGACATGTATAGCTTAAAGTAATAGATTACCTAGTGTATATCTAATGTGAATTCTTGCCTATTTGAGTATTGAATAATTGCATGCTATATAGAGTTGGGTGTATGTTGGCTTGTATAGCCTTGTATTGATGTGTGCTTGCTAGGATAGTCTTGGTTAGGCCTAGTAAGACTTGCTGGGTTAGGACATGACCTAGTTTGACCTAGTTTGACTAGTGCAGTTGACCAGAGTTGACCAAGGGTTGACTTTGGCCTAGTTTGACCTAGATTCATGTAGAATGCATTGTAGTGCTTTATATTACCCTTTTGGACATGTTGTGACTTGTGCTGTTCTAATTAGGAGCCAGACACCTCTCATCGGACAGTATCTTTACCTTGGACATTCAGATATCAGACGAGTACATTCTCTGATCATTTCATATCCTGTTTAGAATTATTTCCTGTAGTAGATTACTTTACTTGTACTGTCACATTGGTCACACGGGTTGGTACTATATGGATCCCTACTTGAGATGTTATCCTTAGGGAGCATCGGGTACTACATGTTCTGTGCGTTTCGCTTACATGTCGTATCACTATGCTTCACAGGTTCTTCGATCACTTGTGACATATACTCTTATGATCACAGAGTCTCCTAGAATCTTTTATCCCATTCACTGGGTATCCTAGAATCTCCTAGAATCCTTATCTTTGGGACTACTGTGTACCACCCTTCGGGGGCTATTACACAGAATCATAACATAACCTGTTTGGATCCTTGTGTACTGATTGGGGGTACGGGGGAGTAGAAGTAGACATGTGAATACTATCCAAGTAGTATAGTATCAGAATCTCTTCCATAGTGTAGCATCAAAATCTCCTATGCCATTTACATGTCTATATTGTACTCTGACTCACTAGTCACATGTTAGCTCTCTATTTATAGTAGATATTTCTATTACAGCTTTCTCTCTCTGTTTACATACTGCACTTCTTTCAGTACCTGTATCTTACTTCACTGCATGATTATATTTTCTAACCTGCTATGATTTGTTGAGATATACTGTACTCGCTCCTGTCCTGACTGGACCTGTTGATAAATTTTACAGATGGCCTGGGATTGCCTGCTAGCCTAGAGAAGACACAGAAGAGGTTGTTTAGGTAGTTATATCATTTTTGTCTGGAGTTGTATTTACTTTGTGGATTACTGTATTTGAGTTTTGAGATATATTTCTGGGTTTATGTATCTTTGACACTTAGACTTCTATCTCCTGTATTTATTTTGGATTTCATGTTTTATCTATCCTTATCATGCTCTACCTTAGATGTGATTGAGTCTATATCTGCTATGTCATCCCCCCATTCGGGGAGTATAAACTGTTTATCCTTATACTGCTAGATGCATGAGACCTAGGACATCGTTCTACTGCCGACACTGCGGCGTAGGCTGGGCTTTGTTACGTTCTCGTGCCCTTACTTTAGGGTGCGGGTCGTGACACGTTTTTAGTGGTGGCCCATGCAGGTCGTGTTTGTGTAGTGGTATTCGAACTAGAGTACAACTACAGCCTGCACTAGGAATATGATATATTTTTGAAGATACTCAATCACAGTTAGGAACCCATGAGAGATTCCTGGGACGACCCTCGAGAATCTTGTTTAACTCCGATTTGAAAACTCTTTTTCCTTGATTTGATTTATCTTTACTTTCTGTTGTTGAATTTGATTTTGATGGATTATTATTGAATTTGAGTTTGTATTTATTAATTTTGATAAAGATTGTGGAAATTTGAATCTTGATGTTAGCTGTAGCATCCGAGTTTGTAGTTATATGATTTGAAGGATTTTGTTCATTTTTGAATTTTGATGTTCGTTGATAAATTTGATATTTTTTTTTCTCTTTCGGTATTCATTATTGATTTAATTTAATTTTTGGCAAGATGAAATTATATGGGCTAGGTCATCTAAGTTATGAAAATCTTGTTTTCTATAGTCACATTAGCCAGCATGGTGAGGACATATAGTCTGATGTTGGATATATTTCTCGGGTGTGGGAATTTAAGGTTTTCGCAACCAAGCTAGCGGCATCGTGAAAATGTTAAATACCATGATTCTAGAGGTATGTGCATAAGTCAAGGACTCTGTGATTATCGTAGCCTTGCTTACTAGTATGATGAGGATTTAGAGTACCATGATTTTGGATAGACGCATATGATTATCAAATTGTACCTTAAATGTTTTCGAACATGTTTTTGCGACTTTTGTTTCAGTAAAAAAAAAGAATTATTGTTGTTTTGTTTTGTTTTGTTTTGTTTCTCCTTGTTTACTTAGGATGTAGCTTTAGCTATTTTTATAAACTTGTGTAACTTCTTACAAATTTATTTCTTCTAAATACAATAAATCAGTGATTTTGCTAGGCCTTATTTTGGATTTGATATTATAGCTCTGATTTCAAAATGGGTTCCTCTTTTTAAACATAGAAGCAAAACAGATTCTTTTATCATTCTCTTCCTGCCAATATTTATTACCACCATTCCTTGTCTTATATAACTGTCCCAATTATATCAATTCCGTCGCGTATCACATTCTGTCAGCTGTACTTTGAAACCCTTGAATCTTCATATCATTTTACCTAAGAAGTGTTGAGGAAGTGACGTAAATCATCTAGTTCGAAAATAACGTAATTGGTTATCATATGACGATTTTATAGGAATCAAAATATTGGGTGTCAAATGTGAAGAATTCGAGATAGAGATGTGGTAAAGGTTTAGAATGGACTCGAGTGATAAATGTTATCAATTTAGAAACAATCACAGAAAATTTGCTTATGAGTAATTCATGGATGTATTTCAAAAAAAAAAAAAAACTAATGAGGATATTCAGGGTCAACCTAGTTTTGAGAACTTAGAAAATCTTGGCTGTTGATTCTTGGAAACTTTTACTCTAAGACTTTGTAGAAATTTAGAAATGGAAAGCAGAATTTAATTGTATTTTATGATTATGCGAAGTTGAACTAGATATTTTAAGAGGGTGACTAGAGACAGAGAGAACACAAGAATTTTACGTTATAGAAATTATTTTAGATGATTGGGAGAAATTGTGGAATTCAAAAGGATAACATTTGAAGGTGAACGTTGAAGAAAAAATATATGAAGGTTGATTTATAAACAAGAATAAATTTGTGTGATATAGTGGTATTGGAGTTAAATTAAATACGAGACTTGATTTAAACAAATTCAAGGATTCCATAAACTGGATTTAGAGGTTTCAAATCTAATTTAGAACGAGGTGAAAGAATTTGAAAACTTGATTAAATGGATAAGTGTTGATACCTAATTAAGAGGGGTATGCTTCGTGGAAAATGTTTTGGAAGTTTGGAATTTTGTCTATGGTGATTGTGGTAAAGGCTTAGATGGCTAAAGGTTATAAAATTTCGATGATAGTCATATGAAGGTTGATTTTCATATTGTGACTTGTGAAAAAAAAAGAATATGGTTTGGCAAATGATAAACTGATAGTATCAGAGAGAGATGATTAACTGACTTTCGTATAAAATCTTTCTTGTTTTTTCCTAAAAAGGTTTTTTCAATATCATTGAATCCTAGTTTCCTTAATCACGACCAAATCGACGTCGATTATCTTTTCTTATCATATTTATATCTTGGGTTGTACTTAATTGAATTAAATTTGATTGTGACTTGAATCTCCATCCTTGTATGCTCGATCTCAGACTTTGTTGAACCTGTCCTCCATATTGCCTAAGTCTTGATTTCCCCAATTTGATCAACTTAGGTCGTATCGAGACTAAATATTCTTAATATGTATTGTGATTGGAATTTTCCATGGAATTGGCTTTCACTCTTTAACTTTGATTTTGATTTTTCTGAACCCTTTAAAGATAATTGGTAGTTACTTTTCTTTATTTTTAAGTACTAGTTTTCACATAGGATGGTAGGCGTCTTACAGTTTTGATGATTTATTGTTTCTGTAACTTCTCTAGTTTAGCACCCTAGATTGCTTGTGTGTTTTGATACCCTATGACCGTTTTGGTTTAACATGACTAGTATACCTAGATGAGACTTTCACTACCACCGTATGCCATGACCCTGTATATCATCCTTTTAAATCGTATGATTGTTTAAGTTCTGAGACTTTGATTGTGGAGGATTTGACCTAGAAGGAGTATGAACATTTAAAATTCGAGGATGAAATTTTTCTAAGGTGGGTAGACTTGTAACACCCGGTTTTCTAAAATGAGGGTAATTTTGAAATTTTGTAATTTTAATCATTTATTGATTTGACATTTAAATCATGATATGATTTTTGGTAATTTTTAAATCATTTTAAAACTATTTAAAATCATGACTTATAATTTTGTTATTTTGCTAGTGAAACCCTAGAGACTATTTGACCTAGAGCCTAACCATGTGATTAGGATGTTTTAATGTCATTTCTGGCCTAAGGATATTTTGCATTTGACCTCTTTGAATTATTTGATATTTATTGCGTTGATTGTTGATTTTGACCTTTGATAGGTGTGATTCGTGATGGTTTTGTGTCCGTATCGGACACGTATCAGTTTTTATTTACAAATGTTTGATGTGCCTCAAAGAGATTTTTTTTATTGCTGATATTTTTTTTGAAAAGTATTTGAATGAGATTGTTTTCTGCATGTGTTTCCTGTGATTGCTTTGTTTTAATTTCGAGGACGAAATTTTTTTAAGGTGGATAGATTTGTCACCCCCAGTTTTCAAAAACAGGGATTTTTTGTCATTTTGCATTTTTGAATATTTTTGAAATTTATTTTATTATTTATGATATTATTTTGGGGTTGAAATTTATTTTATTATTTATGATATTGTTTTGGGGTTATTTGAGTCGGGTTCGAATTTTAACTCAATCCGACTTGAAACGGGGACCCGGGGGGTAGTTTGACTCTAGTGGAACCCACACACTAGTTAGACATGGCCCACATGATATTAATTTTAGTCCACATGATATTAATTTTAATTAGTAGTTAGACTAATTATTTATGGATAGGTTTAGTTTAATTAGAGACTTAAAACTAGACTAAATTGACCTCAACCTTTAACCCATTCCTAATTTAAATCAAATAGATTGGTGGAGGGCATTTTAGACATTCAAAATAGGGACACCTCACACTTTTTGGGCAGCCACCTATAGGGGGGATAAGGAATGAGTCACTCCTTCATTCATTTGTTTTTATCCACTTTCTCTCTCTTGTTCTTCCCCAAATTAATTTAGAGATGAACCTCCATTGATTTCATCTCCAAATCAACCCTTTCTTCTACCAAATCTTCTTCATTTCTCTTCTACTCCATGGTTAGAGGGTGCTAGCCAAGTTTGGGAGGATTCGGAGTTCGTTCGTGTCCTTTTGGAATCTCTACGTGTCGGTGTCGTGTCAGAAGGCTTTTCCTTTGAATCTCTCTCCCGGAAGGTATAATCTCTTCTCTAAACCACCCCTACATGCATATAGGAATATTTTAAACCCATAGGAATGATCCCCATGGTTGTATCTCTATTTGTGTCCATTTTGTGTCCATTTGGAGGTCATAGGAGTGTCCTTTGTGTTGTTGATGTGTTCATGTTACATATATAGATTTACATATATATATATTATAATGAGAGTGTATCTATATTTATATATGTAATAAATGGTTCATGATAATTATATAATCAAGTTTGTGAGTGTGGTTCCTCATATTATTATTGCTATTATTGTTGTGGATAATTAGGATATATATTGTGTATTCTTTTGGCTCAAACTATCTAAATCCGTCATGATTTTTATCCACGTTTTTAATTTCAGCCCTAACTTAGAAATATCATAACTTCTAGCTCAAAGTTCGGTTTAATCTTCCGTTTTTTTAAAAGAAGCGTATTGAAGTTAGCTTTCCAAAAATATGTATTAATAGGCCTAATTCTTTCTGTAACTTTCTGGAGAATTATTTGAGTGTCAGCTGTACGAAAGATAAACGCGTTCTTGGTGTTTTCGCGATTCCGGAAGTTTCCAGAAACGAAAACGTGATCCGTTTGAAGTTTCGGAAAGCTAACACATAGATCTATAACATACTTTAATTCTAGAATTTAATTCATGCTGAGTTGGTACAGTATTGATTATTAGTAGGAGTTATTATTCGGTATATGCATTTTGTACACCCTTGTGTGTAATATAATATTCTATTTGATTTTAACCCATGTTAATGTATATACATTATGTAACTAAATAGAGAATGCAAGCATGAGTAAATGGTTAAATAAATGATGTACGAGGTGTAAGTATCCTATCTAATGTAAGCATGTATAAGTATGGCTTGTAATGAATATGTAGGTTCCATAGTATGTAATGTATGGTGCATATAGTAGTGCAAGAGAATAAATGAATGATGAATGAATGCAAGCATGAATGTAATGTAATAATAGATGTAATGTATGCAATATACAAGTTAATGAGATGTAATATTCTATGTTAACACAAATCCTATATTACCTCATGTACCCCTTACACTATGTTGACACTATCACACTTGACACTTTGTTCACTTACACTTTGACACTCTTTGATATGTATACACTATATATGCCCATTTAACCCTCACTTGCCCCTTTGCCATGTTCACATACACACATAGCATCTTAAATAAGTATTTATGTGTTTTCTATAAATAAATTCACTTTATTTATTTTGTATCTGAGAAAATTACAACTGTAGGAATCTAATCTAGAAGACGATTACTTTATCCCTTGGACGATGCGATGAAGAACACTCGAACTTTGAAGAACTTGGACAGCAACTGGGCAATCTCTCTGTTCTCTCTGACAATAATTGTAGTCCTTGATGAAGGTGAAGAAACCCTTTTTATAGAGTTCAGGATAACTGTCCTTAAGCATACACTCAGGCAGTTACTGGACGTGTGCATAACTGCAGGGACGCGTGGCAAAATCTGATGGAGACACCTTAGCGTGCAGTTGAAAGTAGTGGAGCATGTTCAGGAGAAATTGGTGGCATGGATGCCACGTTGCATAATTTCTGAAGAAGTGGGTAACTGAGTGCAGGACACGTAAGAACGTGTGTTGACTACACGTTGAAAAGTCATTCTGGATACGACTGCTGCTATACGCTGTCTTTGAGGAAGAATCATACGCTCACTTGGACAACGTAGAATCATATAAAGCTAATACGCTCACAATAAGGAGTCATGTGAGGCCCATACGCTCACTTGGCTGGCAAGGAGTCATGTGAGGTCCATACATTCACTTGGCTGGGAAGGAGTCATGTGAGGTCCATACGCTCACTTGGCTGAGAAGGAGTCACGTGAGGTCCATACGCTCACTTGGCTGGCAAGGAGTCATGTGAGGTCCATACGCTCACTTGGCTGGGTGAAGTAGGAGTCGTATAGATTTCATACGCTCACTGGAGAAGTGGCCACGTGGCTATCATCAATCTTCTTTGATACGCCATATCTTTTAATAAACTGTCAAAAGATTTTCTCGAGCGTCGTGACTGCAGCTATGACGGCTAACAGATTGTCAGAATTGACAGTAATGATGGCCTTTGCATTTATGATCTGCTGAGCTGTCCTCGTAAAAGACAAAACCAACTCTTCAAAATCCTAAATGACGGTTGCTCTTTTCATGACCACTATCTTTACACGAAAAACGAGACATCAGATTCATTCTTCACTTAGTGTATGCTGTGCTGTCATTTTAAGAAGAAATAATAAAATATCCACTGAGCGTATGGCTTTGAGAGTGTGACTTCTGATTGAGCGTATGGCTTCAACTGACATCTGTCTTTAAGCGTATGGATTAAAATGACAGCGTGTCATAATTTTCCACATCCTACAAGACCCCCTTCAAAGTTTTCGAACTTTATGAGTTTCAAAAGTTCGAAATTACTTTGAACAAAAAGTGGGAATGAGTCCTGACACGCTGACATGAGTTTTGTTCATGCAAAATGAATTTATTAAATGTCATGATGACTCTTCATTTTTCGAGATTGATTGAATCTAATGGAAGAATATGAACAACCAGCAAGCTCTATTATATAAACTTTGACATTCATCTTTTGTAACCATGACTCCAAAGGAAGCTGCTGAAGAAGATGCACGAAAATTGGGTTTCTGTGCCTATGGTGATCCCACCTTTGGGGGCGAAGAACCGGAGCCCTTCGTCATCGAGTTCAAAGATGACCCCATGCAGTTAGCCAAGAATTTCTTGGGCTACTTTGGTCTGGACGTCTCCTCTTCTTCTGATGGGCGGAGCCTCGCGGAGAAGCGTAAAATGTTCATTGCTCTGTTACACCGCATGGGAGTCCAAAGCGTAGAAGAGTTAGGCATCAAGCTTAGTCGCTCTGGAAAATAGAACGTGACTTTGTTGCACTCCTTTCTTTCTTTCTTTTTGTTTTGTTTTGTAAGGCCATCAGTGCCTTAATGAAAATGAATATTCAAGAATCCTCTGTTTAGTACAAATCTGTGTTGAAAACTAACGTGCACCGATGAATAACTGTAAATTACGCCATCTTCCAAGTTGTAAGTTACGCTAGATAGCGTATACCAATGAATAGCGTATGTTACGCTATCTTCCAATGTTTGTGAATTACGCTGGATAGCGTATGCCAAATAAATAGCGTAGGTCACGCTGTCTTCCAAGTTACGCTGCGCACACCAATGAATAGCTGTAGATTACGCTATCTTCCAACATTGTGGAAAGCATTCTTTGAATATTTCCAAGGCTGTGCTGGTTTCCAAAGTACACGTGTCACTCATTGCATATTTTATGAGTACTATTTATGGATCCTTTCCAAGAATAGGCTGATGCTCTATACTTTAAATAGACAGAAGAGTTTCACAGAACTCATCCCCATCTTCTTTTTCTCCTTCTCTACTTTGAGAATGAACGTGGGAAAGCAAATGCTCCTAAACGTTCGAATTCTGACAATATGTCAAACATCAGTTTGCCAATTCTTAGTGCCAATCCTGAAGGTAAGTCCAGTATAATACACATACTATTTTTTGCTGTTTTGAAAAATAGGCTTTCTGTCTCTGAGCGTATATGGCATTTCTGTTGATTTAACTCTTTTCTTCTTGCTGTTTTCTGCAGAAACTTGGCTAAGGCTTTTCTTCAGAACTGGCATTCGTGATGTGGATGCTGTAGAAAATGTCCTACATCAGGGAGCTCATACGCTTTTGATGCGTAAATCAAACAACTCAGAACTCTCTATGAGATATAATGGCCTTCCTCTGTTGGTAGGAAGAGCCTTTATACATGGAGAGTTGGACGGTGGAGTCAACTCTTACCCGAGAGATTGGGTAGTAGAGTTCCTTTGACGGCAGAACTAGGAATCGTATCCCAATACTGGATACATTCCTATCTGCTTGAGGTGCCGCCGTTCCTCCACGCGCTGTATTGGGTAGCAACACGCTGTCGTGCTGCCGTACTCTGTGGTTCTCCTCTCGTCTGAGAGAGAAGACCAGAGTTTGATTCCTGTTGGACACCCAGGAATTGCCACAAACAACGAGATTGCCAGAGAAGATCCAAGAAGAAGGAAATAGACCTCCATTAGGTCGTTTGTTTGTATGTGGAATGAAAAATCCGAAATAGATTTTCATTATAATTTGTAAGAAAGTCTAAGAAATGTAATAGACTTTTTATGAAGATATGATAATGGAAATGATAAATCTTCTTTATCCGAAATGATTTTGTATCTATATGGATGTAAAAAGAACATGATAAATAGAAATCTTGATTTTTGTTTTTAGAGTGTACAATACTATCAGAGGTAATATGGACGTGATAGGATGTAAAGACTCAAAAAAAGAAAGTCAGATTTGTATTTATGCAGAGGTCAAAGGTTATGAAAATGTGAAAGATAACGAATTCCAATCGATAGAAGATTATGAACAGATGAACCATCGGATGAATATAATAAATGCACGGATGAACCGTCAAGTATTAATGAATGAATATCGGGAAAGGACACGTTCCTTTAATTCTTGCAACCATATGCCTATAAATAGAGCATATCTTTGAGTAGAAGGATCACACATCATTCTCTTTTGTTCACAATGTCTTCCGAAGAGAACACAAAGAAGGCCGAAGTCGTCTCCAAGGTTGATGAAGGTGCTAAAGAGCACTCGACTCCACAGAAGAAGGAGACGGGCGAAAGCTCGTCTACTCCCAAGCTGCCGAAAGATATCCTGGACTTCCTGGTCGAACCAGGAGAAACCGAAGAAGAAGAAGCAATAAGGCAGGCTGCCTGTCAGTTCTTGGTGCGGTCAGGAAAGGATGTATTCAATTCTTTTGCTAATTATGTATGTGGTCCTTGTCCCAAGTACGAAAGGGATAACAGTGATCTTCCATGATGATGTATTTCTTGAAGAATTTGTCTCAAATAAACTCTGTTTTTAAAGAAACTTTGTTTACGATGTATCCTTCCCGCTTTACATTATTTTGCCTTTATTCATTGATCTTTAGACTCAGAAATCAAAAGGACGAGATATCATTTTCATAGAATAGAAAATATGATACATACTGAGATAGAAAATTCAGAGGTGATATAGACATGATTTTCTATACAAGATCTTCATTAAATTCACTGGGACTCTAATAAAAATGAAATATCAAGTTCTCTGGAAAAATGATAAATAGTGGAATATCAGTTTCCTCTGGGGATAACGATATCAAAATAAGGAAAAGAATTATATTTGCTGGGGAATGATAAAAATATTATACATAATATTTTTTAAGAATTTGCCATTGATAGGCATCATCGTGACTTTCCCATCCATAGAAGCAAGCTGATATGCTCCATTAGAGAAGACTTTGTTTACTACGAATGGGCCTTCCCATTTCGCATCAAATTTGCCTTTACTCATATGTGTCATGGTCATAGGACGTCTGACAGTAAGAACCAGTTCTCCTTTCTGATATGCTCTGACTTTGACTTTACGATTAAAGGCCTTTGAGATTCGAGCCTGATATAACTCAATATTTTGTTGAGCATACAATCGCTTTTCATCTAGAGCTTCCAATTCTTGAAGTCGAAGACGATCATTATTCTCTGTAGTAAGTTCATTGGAAATTGCAATTCTTAAAGAAGGAATTTGGATCTCGAGAGGAAGAACAGCTTCACACCCATATACCAAGGAGAAAGGCGTACATCCGGTCGCATTACGAATTGTAGTGCGATAGGCCCATAAACATTCACCAAGCTTCTCACTCCAGTTGTGTTTGTTAGAAGAAACAAAATTTTTCAAGATTTTGATGATTGTTTTATTAAAAGCTTCTGCCAATCCATTAGCTGCAGGATTATATGCCGTAGAAGCTAAATTATTGATCCGATAGTCGTCGTAGAATCGTGTAAATTTCTGACTAACGAACTGCGGTCCGTTATCATGGATAATACGCCGAGGAATACCAAATCGATAGATGACATGATGTTTGACGAAATTGATGACATTAGAAGTTTTAACTTCAGATAACGGGATTGCTTCGGCCCATTTGGAAAAGTAATCGGTTATTGCTAGAATAAACCG
This sequence comes from Iris pallida, assembly GCA_029216955.1. Taxonomy (NCBI): domain Eukaryota; kingdom Viridiplantae; phylum Streptophyta; class Magnoliopsida; order Asparagales; family Iridaceae; genus Iris; species Iris pallida. Next base: position 23,246,270 of record JANAVB010011800.1, read on the forward strand.
ATGTCCTTTTGATGATGGTGGGTTGATAGGACCAATGACATCCATGCCCCAAGCCTCGAAGGGCCATGATGCCGCTGTTGGGTGTAAGAACTCTGACGGTTGATGGATGAAGTCTGCGTGAATTTGACAGGCTTTACATTTTCGAGCATATTGAATAGCGTCAACCACCATCGTGGGCCAATAATAACCCATACGTCGAATACGATCTTGAAGTTTAGGACCTGGTTGGTGAGCTCCACAAACACCGTCATGTGCTTCACGGATTATCTGTTGTGCTTCTTTACCAGCAATGCATCGGAGGAGAAGACCATCGTAAGATCGACGATATAATGTCTTCGTTGTATGATTATAATAAAATCTGAGAGATCGACGCCGAATAGACGCTGCTTCATTCGGATTATCAGGAAGTATGTCATACAACACAAAGTCTAGAAATGGGCATCTCCAGTCTTCAGCTATGGCTTCTGTTTTATTAGAAGAGACATATTCTATTGCAGAATCGAAAGAAGACAACGATATTTTGTCAAATTGTAACCCAGCATCAAGGTTGAGAGAATCAGTATCTGGATGATAGAGAGAGGTCAAAGCCAGATTATTCTCAACACAGAATAATTCTCGGTTATAAACTACTATCACTTGCTGACGTCTGATTGGTATAGCTAATACAGCAGCAAGGTTAGCCAAAGCATCAGCTTCTGCATTATAGGCTCTTCGAACATGTTCAATAAAGAAACCTTCAAAGGAGGAAGCCATAGAAAGTGCGGCTCGATGATAAGGTATCAAATCTTGATGACGGACTTCATATATTCCTCTGATCTGATTGATGATAAGCTTGGAGTCTCCATAAACTTCTAAATATTGAATATCTAGATGTTTAGCCAATTGAAGACCAATGAGCAATGCATTGTATTCGGCTACATTGTTTGAACATGATTGATCCAGAGAATAAGCCCTTTAAATAGTTAATCCTTCTGGGGATACAAGAACAATCCCAACTCCGGCGACAATATTACCATTAGGACCTATTCTAGATGCTCCATCGAAGAATAGACGCCAGGTAGGAATTTCTTCAGAAATCAGATTTGAATCCAGAACTTCATCCGGAATTTCATCATATAATTTAGAATTTTTTGGAACTGCATGAGCTGCCAGGAAATCAGCAAGAGCCTGTCCTTTAACTGACTTTTGAGGAATATAATGCATATCATATTGAGCTAACAAGATTCCCCAATTAGCTAGTCTGGAGTTGAGAATACCGGATTTCTTCATTATAATCCTGATGGGATTCACTCTAGAAATAACGTAAATCGTTTGACTGATAATATAATGACGTGTCTTCTGAACAACAAACATTAATGCTAGGCATTCTTTCTCGATTGGAGAATAACGCGGTTCAGCACCTGTCATTGTGCGACTGAGATAATAGATAGCCTGTTCATGACCATCTTTATTTTTCTGAGCAAGTAATGCACCAAGAGAATGATCCATAGCTCGAACATATAGAAGGAATGATATTCCCGAGACGGGAGGTACCAAAACTGGAGGGTTCATGAGATACCGTTTGATATCGTCAAATGCTTTTTGATATTCTTCGTTCCAGACAAAAGAGACACCTTTCTTCAGAAGTTTATTGAATGGTCTGCAGCGTCCTGATAAGTTAGAAATGAATCTCCTGATATAAGCAATTCTTCCTTGAAATCCTCGTAGCTCTTTTAAGGTGCGTGGAGGATGCATTTCTTGAATGGCTTTGATCTTCTCGGAATCCACGTGTATACCTTTAGCGGTAATGACGAAGCCGAGAAATTTGCCACTAGAGACGCCCAGGAAGGACTTAGTAGGGTTCATCTTAAGTTGATGCTGACGCATTAAATCAAAGATAGTCTTCAAATCTTGGATATGATCCTCCTTTCGTCGACTTTTAACTGCAATATCATCAACATAGCATTCAACTATTTTCCGGAGATGCTCGCGGAATATAGTGCTCATTGCTCGCTGATATGTTGCTCCTGCATTCTTGAGACCAAACGGCATTACTGTATAACAGTATGTACCGATCGGTATTCTGAAGGAAGTGTGTTTTTCATCATCTGGAAACATTTTGATTTGATTATACCCCGAATATCCATCCATAAATGACATTCGTTCGAAACCGCATGTGTTATCGATCATTACATCTGTAATTGGTAGAGGAAACTCATCTTTGGGACAAGCAGCATTAAGATCACGAAAATCTATACAGACTCGGATCTTGCCGGTCTTCTTAAGGACAGGAACGATGTTAGCCACCCATTCAGGATGTTGTTCTTCTCGAATAAATCCGGAAGCCATAAGCTTGTTGACTTCAGCTTCAATTGCATCCATAATGTCTGGACGAAATCGTCGCTGTTGCTGTTTGACCGGTTTAGCATTTGGCATGATGTTGAGTTTGTGCATGGCAATCTTTGGATCTAATCCCGGCATATCCTCATAACTCCAGGCAAAGACATTAATATAATCACGAATAAGCTTGATTATGTCTTGTTTATCTGTTTCTGAAAGATTCTCACTGATGAATATTGGTTTAGGGGATCCTTCTTCACCAACATCAATTTGGATCAATTTATCTTCAGTAGGAGGTTCTCTCTGCTCGAATCTGAATTCCCATTGATTATCTAATCTTTGAGCCCATTGTTCTGATTCGGGTGATATTTCAAAATCATCCTCATCTTCATCATCCTCTTGTGGGCCATCAACAGAGACCATATTGACGGATAGAATAGAGTGATGGAGATCGCCAATACTAGTGTCAGAATCCCAGGAGAGTGAATCGGAAGATTCAGATCGTTTGTCTTCATCGGATTTTAAATCTTCATGGACTATGTTGATAAAAGGGGTAGGAGTAGTGTAACCTAAACCACATTTTGTCCTTCCGTATTTTAATGGAGGAATTCGAATAGGCATTCTTCTTCCTTTTCCATTATTGAGACTGGTTCTAAAGTCATAACCCATATTCTTGATGATATTTTTGGACTGTTGACTGTAGCGACGCAGTTGTAACCTTCCAGTATCGTTGTTTACATCATCTTCTTCTAGTCCAGGAGGGTTTTGGGGTCCTTTATGAAAGAATATTGGATTTTCTCCTTTCTTTCGAGCAGGAACTATAAAGTATGATTTTTGTATAGACTCCAATGATACGTCTGTATGAAGAGTTTGAACAACTCCTATAGTTAATGATTCTAAGTTATCTAACAATTGTAAATAACTTTGTACATGATTACAGACATCAATATACTGCAAAGGAGATGCTTCATTAATATCAAATACTGTATTTACAACAGAAGGCTGAGCCTTATCAGACTTAGTCAAATTAATGACAAAAGGGGGAGAGGAAGAGTGATCATTAATTTTGTTTCGATTAAGATCGATAACAAAAGGCTCAGAAGAGGTGAGCTCCCTTGAAGAAGATCGTGGATAAGTAATACGTCCACTGACTGGTATGACTAGAGTATCTGATCTAGCCTGAGAAGATGGAGGGGGAGTAGTGCGTCCACTGACAGGAATCATCAGTGAGCCTTGTGGAGCTTGAGAGAACAATGCAGTAGTACGTCCACTGACAGGAATTATCAGTGAACCTTGTGAAGTTCGGGCAGACGATGAAGTAGTACGTCCACTGACTGGAATTATCAGTGAACTTTCTTCAGATGTTTTAATTGACTGCGGAGGAATAATACGCCCTTTTACAGGAATAACAAAAGTATCGAATTTGGATGTCTCATCATCGTCATCTATATTTTGCATGACTTTTGAGTATTCGTCTTTGTACATGCGAGCGTCATTAAAGTAAGCTTCGACTCCTTTAAATGGATAGAGATCTGCGACTTCCTTTTGAACTTCTCCATTATCATCAACATATTTGAAGCATTGATGAAGAGTCGAAGGAACAATATTATGTTCATGCAAGAATGGTCTTCCCAATAGAGCATTGTAGGAACATCCATGATTGTCGATGATGTAAAAAGTAACCTTAGTGCGAAGATCGCCTATTTGAAATTTGAGGCGAATCTTGCCCAGAGGCTCACTTTTTCCTTGATTGAATCCCAATATGGTAGTGATAGTGCCAGAGAGACTATGCACAGGTATCTTCAATGCATCTAGCATAGCTTTTGGCATGATACTAAGAGCAGATCCTAGATCAATCAGCAGACGATCAACCTTCATAGAATCAATATATCCTGTATGATATAAAGGACGATCATGTCGATTATCCTCTAACAGCATATCGTCCTGTGTGAAAGTAATGTTTGGAATAAATTCCAATACATTATGACAATGAGAAACAGGTTCCGTTTCCAACTTCTTGAGGAGAGTTAGGCATGTTTCTGCTTGCAATAATGCTTCACTCAAAGTTTCTCGAGTCTCTTTAGAAAGGCGTAAGAGCTCAAAGATTGACAATTTAGCTGGTGTATTGGCTTGTTGAGCCAATATATCAAAATTATAAGGCTTTTCAAGTCCTGTAGGAGATGACTTCTTCAGTGGTTTGTCGAAGCGGACTTGTTGTTTGCCTTTGTCTGCTGCTGTTGGTTTAGAAGGAACTGTCTCAACAGGAACATTTACAGGTTCTTCGATAGATATTGGTGCTGGAGTTGTAATTGAAGGGACATCAGGAGTTTCTTCAGGAATGTCAACATAATCTTTCAGATATACTTTTCCTGACCGAGTTCCAGCATGAACTTCGACTTCAGATTCAGGTTCAGATTCTATCGAAACCATATTGCAATTCTTCATCTTGCTCTTGGTTCTTTTATGCTTGATGAGGGCTTCATTCCAGAAACCAAGACCAACACGAGATTGATTATGTCTCATAGTTATGGCTAAAGGTGCTCTGAGTCCTTTGCCCGAGTTCAAACCAGGAGCAGTGGCTAGATTATAACCCATCTTTGCCATTAATTCACGAGATTGTGAACTGTATAGATGAAATGCAGGCTTGTACCTATCTTCAGATTGAGGTACAGATTTTATCTCAGTAGGGAATGAATTTCCTGCCAAGATAAAAGTAGAGGTTAGATAAACATCAGGTGTGAAACTAGAAGTCACATTGCATGACTTAGTCTTCCCGAGTTTCTTTTTAGACTTCCGAGGAGAAGAGAAAGATGTTGCAAACTCTGTTACTAAGTCCGGGTGGATCCACATGATCTCTCCCTTCTTAGTTGTGATAGGAACAAGTCCTTCATTTTGTGCTGGTGGGGTGTTTACGACTTCGAGAGTTGCTTTGGGAATAGGAATAATCCCACTTTCCACCATTAAAGGAGGGAAGTCACCGAACTGCATTGAAATTACATTCGCTGTGACTGTCTTGTCTTTGGGCGTCAGTGTTACAACTCCTGACTTGATCATCTCTTGAATTTTTCCTTTTAATACGTAGCAAGACCGAATTGTGTGACCTAACATTCTATGATACGGACAATATTTTGGATGATCAGTCTTATTAGCTTCATCAGGCTTTTTGATTTCTGGCAATTGTATTTTGTTACCTTTGAGCAAGCATTCAAAGATACCCTGAACATCATCATCATCGAAAGAATATTCTTCCTTCGGTCGAGGAGGTCTCTGTTGTTGATTTGTTGGAGCTGGAGTAGCCTAGATAGTTTTTACTTCTTGACTACTGCTCTGGAGATTGATTTCAAGAGCCTCTTTTTCTTTGCGATTATTGGGTCGAGTATTATTGCTAGCACTCTGATTTGATTCCTTGGGAGCCATTTGTACCCCCAGACCTTTAAACGTTTCAGCATTGACTTCAGCAGCTTTGGCACTAACGATAAAAGAAGGCCAATCTTGGAACTGAGTGGATCCAGTCCACATACTGATGATTGGTAGAAGATTTGACTTGCAAGTATCGATGGTAACAGCATCGGGAGTTCCGAGAGGCATTTTGAGGGCTTCTCTTCTGAATCTTTCAATAAAGTCCTCAGTGGTTTCATTATTTTTCTGTTTAATTCTTATGAGGGCTGACATTGTCATGTCATTAAGCCCCACATAGAACCGTTCAAGAAACATTTGCTTAAAACCAGTAAATGAAGTAATGCACCCATCAGGGAGGCTTCTATACCATTCATAAGCTGTTCCTTTGAGACATCCAATAAACACCCGAGTGAGGAGGGCATTGCTTGGTTGTAACTGATCAGTCATTACTTCAAAATGATTAATGAACTGACTTGGAGAGGTAGTTCCATCAAAGAAAGAGATAGTTGGAGGCTTATATTTAGGAGGATATGATACTTGCTTCCATTCTATCGGGTAAGGTTGCTTGATGCCTAACCTTTGTAAACCATCCTTTTGTTTAAATGCCTCAAACTGAGTTCGGAGGTTCTTTAACTCTTCAGTAACAATTCCGGATGATTGTAGATTTGTAACTTGTTGAGTGTAACTGGGAGGAGGAACTGCAGCATATGTACCACCCCCATCTCCAGACTGGCTTGGAGTGGTTTGTACAGGAACATTAGACTGTACCCCCGGAATATTAGAGGGTTCCGGATTTGAGGCAACAGGAGTACTTAATACCACTGGTGGTACTGTTTGTTGAACTTGTTGAGTTTGATGCTGAGCTTGCATAAGAGTGTGCATAGCATTCAATGTATCTGCCATAGCTCGTAACTGTTGTTCTAAGGAAGAAATCCTCTGCTCATGAGCTTCAGTGCTAGTTGAAGGTTCCTGATTGCCATCTACCATGTAAGTGGTAATTATTCGAGGAATAGCTGATGAAACAGTTTGTTCTGAATCATCGCTGTGAGAGTCAGTATCTTTCCTGGGATTGTTTATAGGAGTCAATGCTGGAAAGTTGGACTCTCCAAGGAAGTCCTCTGTGATCTTCGAATTACCACTTGGATAAGAAGAAGAAGAGACCCTGGCTAAAGCTCTGGTCCTGGATCGGGTACCGAGATAAACACCATCTTCAGAATCTGATATAGCATCAGATTGTTTATTACCTCCAATATTTCTGGAGGTCATATTGACGGAAGCATAAAGAGGTTCATCTTCATTCAATATTGGTTCATATTGTATCCGTTCGAAAACAGATCGTCTTTCTAGTGAACAACAACACTGAATCACAACTCGAGGTTGGAAATTGCAACCATGCTTTTCATGGCAAATATGAGTAATGTCATAGCCTGATGGAATGTCGATTCTCCATTTATTTTACAAATACTCCCGGAGATCTGTAGGAACAGATTGGGAAGTATTTGAAGATAGTTTCTGTGTAGAAACTTGTCTTTTGTTCTTCTGTCTTCTCGGTTCTTGAGTGTATAATGACTGATTAATTTGAGCCACATAGTTCTTGGCATATTCTGCATCAGGATCTGGTATATTTGTCTTAGTGGAATCAAGATGATTCTGATTAAGCTTATTACGAAGATCCGTCGTAGATATGACTTTAGTCTCAGTCTTAGATACTTGTAATTTACCTTTCTCAGATCGAGAAATTTTGAGAGAAGGAAGATGAGTATTATTCCGACTGGGAGTCGGTAATAATCCATCTTTAGAGGAAGTAGCCAAAAGGCATTTTCCTTTGTTTGATCTAGTAAAAGTACTAGTCAAATTAACTCTAGAGGTAAAAACCTCAGGAGTAGAGGAGTTGACTAAAGAGTCTTTATCCTTGGTAAGTGCACGTCGTGCAAGTTGCGAAGGAATCATTTGTATATTCTGTGGAAGAGAACCCCCAGCCTGATTCTGAGAAACAGTCAAAGGACTGTATTTGTTAGCATACGCTGACTTCTGGTCATACGCTGCCTTTTTATTAACATACGCTGGCTTTGGCTTAGCGTACGCTGCCTGATGTTGGCTTTGGTACGCTACCTTTGCCATACGCTGCCCTTTTGTTGCCATACGCTCAGAGTCATCAATAGCTAAAGAGTCGACTGCTGTCGTAAGAGTAGAAGGAGGAGAGACTTTAACCTGTCCATAGATGGTTTTCCTAGGACACGCTGACTTGGTTAAAGAACCCATTTTGTCAGCGTGACTACGAAAAGCCACTGTTGCCTTATTCAGGGAAGCCAGAGTATGCTTCGTTGAAGTTGAAGAAATGTTCTTGTCAACAACAGAATTGACAGAAGCATTTCGGGATATTGAAGAAGATTTAGGAACATAAACAGAACATCCTTTCTTCTTGACAACAGGAAGAGCGAAGGAAGCAGTTCGGCCTTCCTTCGCCTTGAGCATTTCTTCGTAAGCAGATTGGTCGAATTGTACGACCATCGTCTTCTTCATCGAGCCGATCGACGAAGTATCGCATTGAGTTATTGCTATCTCGTTGGAGGAGACAGCTTTCCCCAGCAGAGTCGCCAATTTGTTTTCCATAAATAAATTTACTTTATTTATTTTGTATCTGAGAAAATTACAACTGTAGGAATCTAATCTGGAAGACGATTACTTTATCCCTTGGACGATGCGATGAAGAACACTCGAACTTTGAAGAACTTGGACAGCAACTGGGCAATCTCTCTGTTCTCTCTGACGATAATTATAGTCCTTGATGAAGGTGAAGAAACCCTTTTTATAGAGTTCAGGATAACTGTCCTTAAGCATACACTCAGGCAGTTACTGGACGTGTGCATAACTGCAGGGACGCGTGGCAAAATCTGATGGAGACACCTTAGCGTGCAGTTGAAAGTAGTGGAGCATGTTCAGGAGAAATTGGTGGCATAGATGCCACGTTGCATAATTTCTGAAGAAGTGGGTAACTGAGTACAGGAAACGTAAGAACGTGTGTTGACTACACGTTGAAAAGTCATTCTAGATACGACTGCTGCTATACGCTGTCTTTGAGGAAGAATCATACGCTCACTTGGACAACGTAGAATCATATAAAGCTAATACGCTCACAATAAGGAGTCATATGAGGCCCATACGCTCACTTGGCTGGCAAGGAGTCATGTGAGGTCCATACGCTCACTTGGCTGGGAAGGAGTCATGTGAGGTCCATACGCTCACTTGGCTGGGAAGGAGTCACGTGAGGTCCATACGCTCACTTGGCTGGCAAGGAGTCATGTGAGGTCCATACGCTCACTTGGCTGGGTGAAGTAGGAGTCGTATAGATTTCATACGCTCACTGGAGAAGTGGCCACGTGGCTATCATCAATCTTCTTTGATACGCCATATCTTTTAATAAACTGTCAAAAGATTTTCTCGAGCGTCGTGACTGCAGCTATGACGGCTAACAGACTGTCAGAATTGACAGTAATAATGGCCTTTGCATTAATGATCTGCTGAGCTGTCCTCGTAAAAGACAAAACCAACTCTTCAAAATCCTAAATGACGGTTGCTCTTTTCATGACCACTATCTTTACACGAAAAATGAGACATCAGATTCATTCTTCACTTAGTGTATGCTGTGCTGTCATTTTAAGAAGAAATAATAAAATATCCACTGAGCGTATGGCTTTGAGAGTGTGACTTCTGATTGAGCGTATGGCTTCAACTGACATCTGTCTTTAAGCGTATGGATTAAAATGACAGCGTGTCATAATTTTCCACATCCTACATTATGAATATAGTTAACTTGCTATGTATGTATATTATATATATGGTAGCATATTGTATTATAATATATAAGTTTATATAGCCATTGAAATGCCATGATTATAGACCTAATGTTGAATACCAATATATGCATGTGTATATATGTGTAGACATGTATAGCTTAAAGTAATAGATTACCTAGTGTATATCTAATGTGAATTCTTGCCTATTTGAGTATTGAATAATTGCATGCTATATAGAGTTGGGTGTATGTTGGCTTGTATAGCCTTGTATTGATGTGTGCTTGCTAGGATAGTCTTGGTTAGGCCTAGTAAGACTTGCTGGGTTAGGACATGACCTAGTTTGACCTAGTTTGACTAGTGCAGTTGACCAGAGTTGACCAAGGGTTGACTTTGGCCTAGTTTGACCTAGATTCATGTAGAATGCATTGTAGTGCTTTATATTACCCTTTTGGACATGTTGTGACTTGTGCTGTTCTAATTAGGAGCCAGACATCTCTCCTCGGACAGTATCTTTACCTTGGACATTCAGATATCAGGCGAGTACATTCTCTGATCATTTCATATCCTGTTTAGAATTATTTCCTGCAGTAGATTACTTTACTTGTACTGTCACGTTGGTCACAAGGGTTGGTACTATACGGATCCCTACTTGAGATGTTATTCTTAGGGAGCATCGGGTACTATATGTTCTGTACGTTTCACTTACATGTCGTATCACTATGCTTCACAGGTTCTTCGATCACTTGTGACATATACTCTTATGATCACAGATTCTCCTAGAATCTCTTATCCCATTCACTGGGTATCCTAGAATTTCCTGGAATCCCCATCTTTAGGACTACTGTGTACCACCCTTCGGGGGATATTACACAGAATCGTAACATAACCTGTTTGGATCCTTGTGTACTGATTGGGGGTACGGGGGAGTAGAAGTAGACATGTGAATACTATCCAAGTAGTGTAGTATCAGAATCTCTTCCATAGTGTAGCATCAGAATCTCCTATGCCATTTACATGTCTATATTGTACTCTGACTCACTGGTCACATGTTAGCTCTCTATTTATAGTAGATATTTCTATTACAGCTTTCTCTCTCTGTTTACATACTGCACTTCTTTCAGTACCTGTATCTTACTTTACTGCATGATTATATTTTCTAACCTGCTTTGATCTGTTGAGATGTACTGTACTCGCTCCTGTCCTGACTGGACCTGTTGATAAATTTTACAGATGGCCTGGGATTGCCTGCTAGCCTAGAGGAGACACAGTAGAGGTTGTTTAGGTAGTTATTTCATTTTTGTCTGGAGTTATATTTACTTTGTGGATAACTGTATTTGAGTTTTGAGATATATTTCTGGATTTATGTATCTTAGACACTTAGACTTCTATTTCCTGTATTTATTTTGGATTTCATGTTTTATCTATCCTTATCATGCTCTACCTTAGATGTGATTGAGTCTATATCTGCTATGTCATCATCCCATTCGGGGAGTATAAACTGTTTATCCTTATACTGCTAGATGCATGAGACCTAGGACAACGTTCTTCCGCCGACACTGTGGCGTAGGCTGGGCGTTGTTACGTTCTCGTTCCCTTACTTTAGGGTGCGGGTCGTGACACCTGGCCCAAAGTTAGGGACGACTAATTAAGCATTTTAGTTGCAAAAGATCTTTCGCTACTACACTGTTTTGAGAAAATGTCTTTATCGTCCCAAAGTTTTGGCCAAGAACGTTTTGTCGCCATCGGTGGCTGGATTTTTTAGAGAGAATGACGCACCAATACCTTCAACGACTAAAACAGTTAGCATAGGTAGTCTATGGTGACTACTTTTGTTGCAATAGGTACCTTTGTGGAGACTATCATTGGTCTTCCAAGGTTGTATATGGTGACTATTCTTGGTCGTAATAAGTAGTGTGTGGCGACAACCATTTGTCGCCTAAGACACTTTGTGGTGACTGCTTGGTTGCAATAGGGAGTATGTGGAGACTATTATCGACCGTCAAAGGTAGTCTGTGATGACTATCATTGGTTGTCTAAGACACTTTGTGGTGACTATGAGTTGCAATAAGTAGTGTGTGGAGACAACAATTGATCGCCAAAGGTAGCATGTGACGACTATCATTGGTCACCTAAAACATTCTATCGCAACTATGATTGGTCGTAATAGTTATTGTGTGAAGACTACTATAGACCGCCAAAGGTAGCATGTGACGACTATTGTTGGTTATCTAAGACACTCTGTGTCAACTATGATTGGTCGCAATAGGTAGTGTATAGAGATTACTATTAACTGCCAAATGTAGTCTGTGATGACTATTATTGGTCACCTAAGACATGCTCTAGCGACTATGAAAATTAACAATATGCAATCTGTGAAGATTATTATTGGTCACCAAAGGTAGTGTGTGGCGAGTATTATTAATCCTCTGAGACACTAATTTTTGTTACCTTAGGTAATCTTTTGCTACTAGTTTATTGTGGTAAAAGATTTTACATGGTGGAGAAATGTGCGTGCCATATCTGAGGCAACCAAAAATTAGTCCTACAAGTCGTATCAGGTACCATGCGATATTATTATCGATAAATGTAAGTAAACTAAACAAAATCAAATATGAATATTATTATACTAATAGTTTATCATAACTCAAACAACAAATATAGAGTGCACAAAATTAAACTAATTATGAACAAAAGTATTTAGCAAACTACAACTATAAAAGATCTAATCTAAGTAAAAGATTGGCTGTGATCGCTCTCATCAGTACCATCTTCAGCATCTTCATGAGATAAAGGAGTGGGTTCAGGAATTGAGAATCCAGGGACAAGAACTTGTAGTTGTTGCATCACAAAATTCTATTAGGCCTTTTGTTCCTTATGTTCAGCAACAACTTTAATTTGAGCTTTTTTCTCCATCTGAACCCGGTCCTGCAACTCTTGCACTTCTTTAGTTAAGGCAATTGAAGATGTATTAGATGAAGATGATGAACTAGTTTCCCGAACTCGTCCCTTTCCAGCTCCATGGATCGTCCTACCACACCCACGCCCAATCACATCTTCCATAATCTCAGTGCCTACATTTGGTGCTACAACAATCTCGTCCATTGAGGTTCCCCCAGGATACATCTGATCAGTAATATTCTCAAGATAATCATTCTTCTTTTTTATCATCTCATCCTGTAAAAATAATATTTGATTAGTTAAAAGCAAAATGATATTACTCTATTATGTAATAGAAATAATTTCTTTAAACAACTAAAATGTATACTTACTTGTGCATCCTTTGTTGCATCATTGACCCAATTATTCTACTTTTTTGACATATGAGTTGTACCACATGTATCGATATCAGGAAATTGCGAGCCACTCTAATAATAACACCATACACAAAATTGATACAAATGCTAATATTGATATTTACAAATTTTATAAATGAAAATAATTATTTGATTACCTCAAAGTATTCATGGTAATACAATGAGAAGTCGTGGACCACCACAATGCTCCCATCGTTTCTTTGATCGGTTAATTGAATTAGTTTCAGATCTTTTCTATGAAACATATTAAAATGGTACTTAATTGCAAAAGCAATGGTACTTAAAACTCATAATTGAATATATCAATATATCAATATAATTAAATTGAAAATATCAACACATCAGTATAATAAAACTCATAACTGAACATAAGGGTGTTCCAACATATAAGTATAATTAAGTTGAAATTAAGCCTATATATAATCAAGAACTTCAAAAGTATAAGAAAATTCAACACATCAATATAAGAAATATAGAGACCAAACCTTGGAGACATATTTTTTTATAGTTGTGTCACGCCCCAGAACCAGAATACTGGAGAGCATGGGACTAACACAGCCAGCTACGTACTTTGAAGTACAACCCACCTCATAATACGGTCACGGCTGTCTAGATGTATGATGGTTTATCTACAAGCCAACAGTCTCTTATGGTAAAAAAACAAGCCTAGTGTCTCAATTTCAAGCAAGCAAATAAATGTTACAAGATATTAGATCATCAGACATACAAAGTAAGGCATCCCAAATATTACATATTCAGATGATCATGAAGCTAGTCATACAAAACGCGAAGACTAGCAAGAGTTTAAGTCATACATGATCAACCATAGGATTTGTCAATCATGTTACAACCCTTAGACAGACAGAATATAAGTTACAACACGAGCTAACACTTGCTCGACGGCTAAACGCCTCAAAAAAATAATTTATAATAGAGTGGGAGAGCAAAATAAGAACCCACTCGTTGTCAGGATTACGTCTGGTGTTTGCCATCTGACTAGAAAGCGGGTAGATCCCCGGATATCACTCCGAAATATGGCCATACAAAACTAGCTGGATCAGATCCCAGAAAGAGCAAGTACCACAAGGGAGGCTCCACTTAGGAACTAAAACCAGCATATAATAAAAGAAGAACTGATAAAAACATAATTAAATAATATGGAAAAAATAGAGTTAAGTGGCATGCTAGCTTGCAAGTAGGAAAACAAGAGGTGGAATATAATTTCCATGTTAATAATAAGACAATCATTCAGGCAGGGCCAATCAAGTCCCGCGGCTTGCTATCATTAGCTAACTAGGGTTATCACAGGCCTAGTTACTAACAAAATGCAGTTGAGATATTCCTACAGCCACAAGCCCTACAACTATCCAGGTTATCCAGGCGAGGTTAAAAGATTTACAAGAGTTATCAAGATTTACTGGTGTACTTTAGTACTTATGATTCAAAAAATGTCCCACATGACAGTGTGCTGAAAATGTGTCCTACTCATCGGCAGGCTACAAGTCCTCAGGTGTGGCCGGGATAACGAGATCGCCTGTAACTGGGAAAATCTCTCTATATGAACTACTTGATCAATCTAGTCATTAATCTAGTCAGATTCATTATGAATTCCTGACCGTGGCAACCAGGAATCCATGTCCTAGACATAATGCAAGACGAGACATGTAGCTTGTAAAATCACAATCAGGAAGATCGACCATGGTGTCAAGATAAGAGTTATACTTAGCAAGATATGGAGAGCTGTCACTACAGCAATCAGGAGTTACACATGTCATGTCAGGTTTACTTATTGCTTGTCAAGATTACTTATCAAAAATGCACCTCGACGGGCCACTATCAAGATTATACATGTCATGTCAGGTTACTTGTTACTTATCAGGAGTGCGCCTCGACGGACCACTATCAAGATTATCAAGAAGGTTTTATGTTATCATGTGGTGTTCATATCAAGTCAAGTCTAGTCACATCTATTCAAGTTCAAGTTCTATCATGCTCCTGTTCAAGTAAGTCCAATACTAGCAAGTCATATTCATGATCAAGCTCTATCGAGTCGGGTCGTCACAAGACAGGTCAAGTACATGGTACAAGCAAGGATCACAACATTACACTACTCGAACCACCAAGAACAAGCATGGAGACATGTAACAAGAAATATCATGGCAAGAAATGGTTCTGGTCAAATGGCGCCAGGGTGGAGCTGGGCCAAAGATGCTAGGTGGCGCTAGGCCGGACAGGGCTAGGTGGCGCTAGGTGGCACCAAGGCAAACATGGTGACAAGTGGTGCTAGGTGGCATCAGGGCAAACAAGGTAACAAGTGGCGCATGGACGCCAAACGAGCAAGAAAACGGTGGTGCTAGGCACTAAACAACTAAGGGTGACAACTGGCACCAGGGCGCCAAGCGAGTCAGGGAGACAAGTGGCGCCAGGGTGTAAAACAAGTAAGGATGACAAGTAGCGCCAAGGTGCCAAGCGACTCAGGGAGACAGGTGGCGCCAGGGCGCCAAACAAGTAAGGGTGACAGGTGGCGCGCAGGCACACAACGAGTCAGAGTGACAGGAGGCGCCAGGTGCAAAGAACGCGACACTAATGAGCGCGTGCGCAACTAGAAGACGCGGCTCTAAAGAGCGCCGGCGCAACCGAGAGAACGCGACGCTAATGAGCGCGTGTACACTGTTCATCTTCTCCAACCAGCACAGAAAAGCCTAGTTGAGCCCATGAACTCAAAATGTCATAACTTCTTCTTACGAAGTCAAAATCGAGACTTCTAAGGATCTAAATTGTGTAAAATTGAATTTACCACAACATAGAACCATTAGATCTCAGAAATAACCAAGTTAAAGAGATCAAAACCAAGAAAAACTGAAAAAGTTACAAACTTTGATCTACAAGAATCTATCCATCAAAACCAAAAATGGCAAGTTCTAAAGAAGCTTAGATTCAACCAAGGAAGAGAATGAAACAAATAAACTTGTGATTCATCATGAAGCAAGTTGCACTTGCCTAGGGTTTCTTGGGTGTAGGAGGAGAGAAGTAATGGAGAAGAAGAAAAAATAAATGAAAGTTATGGAGGAGAGAGAGTAGAGTTGACTTATATATCAACCCACACCATAATGAACCAAACCAAAATGAACCAAGCCAAGCCAAGCCAAGACAAGCTGAACCCAAAATAAACCCAGGATAATTAAACCAAGTGTCACGACCCGCACCCTGATTAGGGGCACGGGTACGTGGTTACGTCAAGCCTACGCCGCAGAATCGGCGATAGAACGCTGTATAGGTCATCTATAAATACTACAACTAGACAAAATATAAGGGTACTTGTCATCTCCGTACGGAGGTATAATATGGCATAACTCAATCACAAGACAAACTAGGATAGATAGCATGAAATGGAAATATGATAGAAAGGAAAACTGGAAAGGCTTTCAATATCCAACACAAGCTTAGAGATATAAACAACAACACAGAGTCACAAAATATAATATAAAATATTACAGTCTGAAAATACTAGCTGGACTGCAGCCCAGACAAACCGAAATAAGCTATACTAGTCCAGGTGCGCAAAGCCTAGTGGCTCAACTACCAGGTCACAGTCCTGGCCTAAGTCTCCATTTACTCCGACCCCATAGTTGGTCGAGCAGTCTACCTCAGAATCATTTGTAATATATCAACGGTATTCTGTCAGGAAAATGAGCAAGTACAAACACTAACAACAGTTCCATATGAATTAACAAATTCTATAAGACAATCATAATGAAATACAAGACAAAATCAACAGAAAATATATAACAGGATATGAGTACTGAATATCATAACATAGTAAGAAAAGTACTGAATGTAGAACTGAGTAGGATATATGATGTAATAAAGTAAATATAAAATATGCCATGAATTATTAGAGCGTTATGTGATCGGCTTGGGAAATAAGACATGCTAACCACTTGGCCCGACAATCACAAGAAAATCACTGAAAAGGGTCATGCCGGCCAACCTGGATAACAAACACAAGGAATATGATCTCGCTACACCCTACGTAAAGTAAGAGTGGCACGAGCACAAGAATATAGTGACATGATGGTATTGATCACATAGCCCCTAATAATTCCTCATCCTTGCGTAGTATAGTGGATCCGGACATGACACGTCATGACACGGGATTCCCTAGCTACTCCCCCTCAGGAATCGGTGTCTATACAAGTACTGAAAACAAGATAAGAAATATACTGATATAGCAAGAAAATCTAGGAACAACATCTCATGTCATGATCCGACGTATACTAGTACGTGAGCCTTCGTGTCGAAAAATCAAGTAAGACACTACAACTGAATCGGATATAGCAGATATTAAGGCAATAAAAACTATCAATGAATGTACTTGCATGTGGTCCTGAGCTGATAAGGTGAACAGATGCAAAGAGTAATCACAGACCTAAAGATGAGATACCATAAGTCAAAACAAGGTTTAATAATGAAAGGAAAACTAATTAAGTCATGATATGCAAGTCTAAATCAAAACTAGGTCAAACTAGGTCACATTAGGCTAAACTAGGTCATACTAGGTCATACTGAGCCAAACTAGGTCACACAGAGTCATATTAGAACAAACTAGGTCACATGAAGTTAATCCAAGTCAAATTAGGTCAATCTGGGTCAAAGGTTGACTTACAGTTGACTTTTGGTCAACTGCCAACTCTAGGTCAAACTAGTCTAATGTTGACTAACTATTGACTTTTGGTCAACTGGTCAACTCTGGTTGAGTCCGGTCAAGTTCTAGTCACTTTTAGGCTAAGTTTAACTTTCGGTTGACTTTTGTTGACTTTTGGTCAAGACGGTCAACCGAGGTCAAAACTAGTCTAAGATCACTAATCCTAACCATTACCAAACAAGATAATTAATTTCTAACCATATCTTAACACCTTAGACTCATACCTTAGCTTCTAGGTAATTACCCTAACCTTACCTATTACCCTTCAAATAGTATTCCCAATACCTTGCCCCGATACAAAGGCAACCCTTCATAACCTTGGTAGACTGACCTAGGCTTCTTAGGGTAGCTAGATACTAACCTATCTAGATATTACCAACCCAGAACTCTAGGTATCTAGCCCATCCAGTCCATCTTATACCCATTTTGGTCACTCTCAATATTACCTTAAGGTATCATGAGACACCCTATTGTATCTTGAGATACCACCCTTCTAACACTATCCAACTATACTAGTTCACCCCTCCACACTCCTAGTGTCTTAGAGTATCACACTCACTAGCTCTATTAGGATAACAACTTATCTAGTACACTCACTAAACATACCCCACTAGGCCCACAACTCTCAAATCTAACATCTCAATCCTAACTAACACTAACATATAAGCTAACAATTCTAACTAACAAATATCTAACAACTTGCTAGCAAACTCTATCTAACAAGGGCTAACTAATAAAGGAAAATGGCTAAATAGAAGGGGGCTAATTTCTAAAGGAAAAGGGGGTTAAATGGGTTAAAACTAATGGCTAAAAGGCTCAAAAAGCTGCCAATAAGCTGCTGCTTACTGCAACTGCTTATGCTGCTGCTGCTGCTTACTGCAACTGCTTGCTGAAGCTGCTGCTGCTGCTTATGCTGAAAGTTGTTGCTGCTTATGCTGAAAGCTGTTTGCTTATATATATATATATATATATATATATATATATATTATTATATATACACAAGAATATATATTATGATACAATATGATACATATAAGAAAATGTAAAGACAAGCAATAACACATCTCTAACATGTAAAAATCTAAGATTAAAACATGTATTAAATTATTTAAACACAAGTGTGTCCAATATTGGGGGTTTTCTACATGGACACAACAACACATCAAGGATACTCCTAATATCTTCAAATGGACACGAAATGGACACAAATGGAGACACAACCATGGAGGTCTTTCCTATGGGTTCAAAATGATCCTATATGCATGAGAGTTCGATTTAGAGGGTAGATTTTACCTTCCGGAAGACAAAATCTCAAGGACTTTAGATACGACACCGACACGAAGGGATCTCCAAATGGACACGAACCAATGCCAAATCCTCCCAAACTTGGCTAGCACCCTCTCTTCATAGAGTAGAGAAGAAATGATGAAGATTTGATGGAGAAAATGATTGATTTGGAGATAAAATCAATGGAGGTTCCTCTCAAATTTGGGGAAGAACAAAGGAGAGAGAAATTTGTGGCTAAGAATGAAAAGAAAGTGACTCACCCCTACCCCTTCATGGCCAGCCATATGTGGCTATGTGTCCCATTTTAAAAAGTCCAAAATGCCCTCTAAAATCTCCTA
The DNA here is from genome assembly GCA_029216955.1 of Iris pallida. Classification (NCBI taxonomy): domain Eukaryota; kingdom Viridiplantae; phylum Streptophyta; class Magnoliopsida; order Asparagales; family Iridaceae; genus Iris; species Iris pallida. The sequence goes on from JANAVB010011800.1 coordinate 23,265,429, forward strand.
TTGGTTTGACTTAAATTAGGGTTTTGGTTTGAGGCTAAATTAGTCTAGTTTGAGTCTTTAATCAACCCAACCTAATCATGAATATATAGTCTAACTATACTAACTTAAATATTGTCATGTGGACCATGTCTAACTAATAAATGGGTCCCACTAGAGTCAAAGCTACCCCGGATCTCCGTTACAAGTCGGATTGAGTTGAAATTCGAACCCGACTCAAATAACCCTAAAATAATATCATAAATAATAAAATAAATCCAAAAATATTCTAAAATGAAAATGATCAAAATACCCCTGTTCTTGAAAATTGGGGGTGGTAAATCTATCCACCTTAAAAAAATTTCGTCCTCAAAATTAAAACAAAGCGATCACAGGAAAGACATGCAGAAAACAATCCCATTCAAATACTTTCAAAAATAAAAAAAATCAACAATAAAAAATAAAAAATCTCTTTGAAGGACATCAAACACTTATAAATAAAAACTGATACGTGTCCGATATGGACACGAAACCAACACAAAATCACTGCTATCAAAAGTCAAAATTAACAATCACCAATGCAATAAATATCAAAATAATTCAAAAAGGTCAAATGACCAAAATACCTTTAGGCCAGTAATGACATTAATAATATCCTAATCACATGGTTACGCTCTAGGTCAAGCAGTCTTTAGGGTTTCACTAGCAACATATCAAAATCACAAGTCATGGCTTTAATAGTTTTAAAATGGCAATAAAGAAAATCATGATGCTCTCAAAATCATGCAGTTCGAGAATCATATGCGTCTGTCCAAAATCATGTTACTTAAAATCTTCGTCATGCTAGTGAGCAAGGCTACGATATTCATAGAGTCCTCGACTAAGGTACAATACCTCTAGAATCATGGTATTTAAAATTTTCGCATTGCCGCATGCTTGGCCAGAAAAACCCTAAATTCCTACTCCCGAGAAATACGTCCATAATCCGACTATATGTCCTCACTATGCCTACTAACATGACCATAGAAGACTCTAAAATCCCACAATCGAGGCGACCTAGCCCATATGACTTATCTCAGAGGAAAAATCAAAATTATATCACAAGATTAATAGAACAAAATTGATCAACTAACAAGAAACAAATAGAATCGAATTTTAAGACAGGTATAAGGAGGCAAATGCGGGAATGGAATCGAAGATTGGAACCTGCAATCTGTCCTGCTACTGCCTGTGTGTCCTTGACTGTCATGGCGAAAGCTCGCCCCTGCTGGCCTCCCCTAGCCTGCTGTACTCTGTCCTAGCCACCTCAGACTCCACGAGCGTGGTAATCCTTAAGCTGGTGGTCGGACGCCCTACAGTATAGACATATGCCCAATCGATTCCTACAGGCCTCTCGACTGTGCCCCGGCTTCCCACAAAAGCTGTACGGAGTAGTCTGCCTCTGGCCCTATCCTGGCTGCTGGTGGACACGTGCTGGTGCTTGCTGAATCTGTAACTGAGGCTGCTGCTGAAACTGCCTCTGCTGAAAGTGAGGGTGCTTTGCCATTTCTGCACTAGAGCTCGCTCCGAGAACATCGCTGCCCCTCTTCGGCTTAAGGCCGAAGTCCTCCTCTGCTATCTGTGCCTCCATCAGTATCTGCTCGAAGGTCGCATCGCATCGCGCGGAAGTATGATTGCGAACCATATGAATAAGGCCCCTCCGAAACTTGCGAGCCTTATACCTCTCATTCTGGATCAGATCTAGTGCAAACCTACTCAAACGAAAGAACTCTACTACATACTCGTCCACCGACGAGTTTTCCTGCACTAATCCGACAAACTGGGCCTCTAGAGCTGTAAGAGCCACGTCGGGGTAGAACTTCTCCTTGAAGAGCTGCCTCAAGTTCTCCCAATGTATACCCCTCACTGACACTTGAGGGTCTGTCCGGAACTGTCACCCCCAGTTTTCATGAACATAGGTATTTTGGTCATTTTCTACTTTAGAATTATTTTGGAATTTTTTATTTATTTATGGTATTATTTTGGGGTTATTTGAGTCGGGTTCGAATTTTAACTCAATCCAACTTGTATCGGGGATCCGGGAAAGTGTTGACTCTAGTGGGACCCACACTTTAGTTAGGCATGGCCCATATGATATTATTTTCGTTAGTGGGTTAGACTAATTATTTGTGGATAGGTTTAGTTAGATTAGAGTTTTAATCATGACTAAAATAGCCTCAACCATTAACCCTTTTCAAATTTTAACTGAATAGATTAGTGGGGGGGGGGGGGTATTTAGACATTGCATTAGGGGACACCTTAGCCCATTTGGCCAACCACCTATTGGGGGGGGGGGGATAGGCATGAGCTTTAGTTATTATCCATTCATTTTCTCTCTCTTGTTCTTCTCCAAATTTTAGAGAAGAACCCCTATTGATTTCTCCACCAAATCCATTCATTCTTTCACCTAATCTTCTTCTTTCCTTCTCTACTCAAGCTAAGGGAGGAGCTAGCTAAGTTTGGGAGGATTCGGAGCTCGTTCGTGTCCATTTGGAATTCCAACGTGTCGGTGTCGTATCGGGAGAGTTTTTCCGAGATTCGATCTACCGGAAGGTATAAGTCTCTTCTCATTTTCATTCCTACATGCATATGGGATTGTTTTGAGCCCATAGGAATGACTCCCATGGTTGTGTCTCCATTTGTGTTCATTTCGTGTCCATTTGGAGACTTCTAGGTGTGTCCTATGTGTAGTTTGTGTCGTACTAGGAAATTCCTATTTGGACACTTGTATTTATATATATATTGTGTAAATGATTTAATTAGATATTCAATCACAAATTTTATGTTATTTAGAGAATGTGTTCTTCAATGTACCATTAGTATCATGTTCTATTTATATATGTGTATATATATATCATTGTTGTTATATATATATTTGTCTCTCTCTCTCTCTCTCTCCCTATATATATATATATATATATATATATATATATATATATATATATATATATATATATATATATATATATATATATATATATATATATATATATATATATAGAGGAAAAAAAAATATAGAGGAAGGATAGGCATCCCCGCACTTTTTGCATCCCCAAGCATCCCCCTACTCACACCGTTGGATGGTGCTTTAAGTCATCTAATCTTAACCATTGATTTACCAACGGTTAAGATTAGATGACTTAAAGCACATCTAACGGTTGTTAACATGGGGATGCTTGGGGATGCAAAAAATGAGGGGATGCGGATCCCTCCTCATATATATATATATATATATATATATATATATATATATATATATATATATTGGCTCTCTAATGTATATAAATATTTGTGTCTTTATTTTGTGTTTGTGTGTGTGTGGGAATTTCGGGCATGAGAATGGTAGAAATTGGTTTTGGAGTTGGGTTGGTGTAGTAGTAGTGTGTGTGTGTGTGTGTTTGTGATAGAGTATAGTATTTGAGAGGGGATTTGAGAGTTAGATAGGAAGAGAGATTAGAGATGATAAAGGGGGAGTGTGGGAGTGAGTAGAGAGTGATAGAGAGGAATTTGAGAATGTATTAAGATTGATAGAGGGATAGAGAGAGGATTGAGAGGATGGAGGGGGAATGACCTGCTGTTATGGACGACAGTTGGAAGGAAATCAGTCCCCACCGGGGACTGATTTTGGAGGCTGACAGTCCCCACATGGGACTGTCTAAGAACAGCTGCTTGGGCAGCAGTTGGGAGGGGCATTAAGCCCTTAGAGTTCAGCCTATGTTAGCCATGTATAGTCCCGTTCCAGCCCCCAAAGTTGACAACCATTAGCAGCCATATTAGCCCATAAACCAGTCCTTAACAGCCACATTAACAGCCCAACATTTCAGCCTATACAACCACAAACCAGTCCACATATCAACCCCAATTCAGTCCACTAAACAGCTCCTATAACAGTCCCAATTTTACCCTATATTCAACCAATTTGACAACCTATTGGCAGCCCTGAAAAAACCATTTGGACAGTCCACTTTGACAGCCCATTTAGCCTCCTATTTCACATACATTCACCCATTAATTCTTTCCTTTGTTTTCCTCTTCCATTCATTCACTAAACCAATTCATTCATCCACCCTTTTCCCCATTCATTAGATCACTAAATAAAATCATACACTCAAATACTCATTCACCCCATATCCACCATTCACTAATCCATACTTCATCATTCTCCCATTCATTCATGCATTCAATCTTCCACCAACTCATTCACATATCCATGCATTCATTCAATTTCCATTTTCATTCCATCCTTCCATACACATCCATATCACCATGCATTCATCTACTAATCCTTTCCAACTCAATCCAGTCCTAAAACCCTTTGTGTTGTGTGGGTGTGAGGTGGTTAGCTAGTATGTTAGAAGATGAGGTAGTGTTAGGATATACATGGTAAGGTAATGTTGGATAACCAACATGTATCCTAAGATGGACTAGATATCTAGAAAACCTATACTTCTTGGTAGGTAAACCCTATATAGGATAGGATCTAGCTACCCTAAGGAGCCTAGGCTAGTATCTTGAGAATTAGCGGGGTTTCTTTTGTAATGGGCAAGTTATCGGGAATACCTTGTTAAGGGTAATGTAGGTTACCTAGAACCTAAGGTATGAGTTTAACAGATTAAGATATGGTTAGGATTGGGTTCCCTTGGTTGGTAATGGTAAAAAATAGTGCTCCTAGACTAGTTTTGACTTCGGTTGACCATTTTGACCAAAAGTCAACCAAGAGTCAAACTTAGCCTATAAGTAACTAGATTTGACCGAAACCAAACCAGAGTTGACCAGTTGACTGAAAGTCAACATTTAGTTAATATTAGCCTAGTTTGACCTAGGGTTGACCCAGAGTTGACTCAGAGTTGACTAGAGTTGACTTTTGACCAAAAGTCAACTTTAAGTCAACCCTTGACCCAGGTTGACCTAGTTTGACTTGGATTGACTTCCTGTGACCTTGTTTGACCTTGGTTGTCCTAGTGTGACCTAGTTTAGCTTGGTGTGACTTGATTTGACCTACTTTTTGACTTAGAATTGCATATCATGACTTAAATTAGTTTTCTTTTTATTATTAAATCCTGTTTGGACTCATGGCATCTCATCTTTAGGTCTGTGATTACTCTGAGCATCTGTTCACCTTATTAGCTCAGGACCACAGACGAGTACATTCACTGATAGTTTTCATTGTCTTGATATCTGCTATATCTGATTCAGTTGTAGTGTCTTACTTGATTTCCAGACACGATAGTTCATGGACTAGTATATGTTGGATCCTGTCATGAGATGTTGTTCCCGGATTACTTGGTATATTGGTACATGACTCAATTTGTTACTTGTACTTGTATAAACATGGACTTGGGAGTGGGCTGATCGCCTGCTTTTGAATTTCGTGTCATGACGTATTATGTCCGGATCCTGTATACTATTCGGGGATGGAGAGTTATTAGTGGTTGTGTGATCAAATTCCTACTTGTTCTATACACTTGTACTTGTTACTTATTCATAGCTATACCCTCGCCTCACGACGGGTAAAGCCTTACCCTACTTGTTCATAACTTTTCCTGGTGGCCGGCCTTACTGCTCTGTTATACACTTGTTCATTGTACACTTGTTCATAGCCGGTCAGATGGAAAGACTGATAATATTTTCCCAAGACGATCACATAACACACTAATAATTCAAGGCACCTTTTATATTTATTATCATATGAGGCTAAGTTCTGTTCGGGAGAAGGGTTACAACCCTGGTCCTTGTTTGGTTTAAGGGTTGTAACTCAGCTTCCGAATAGTTGCCAAGTCATCCTATATATATATTGTCGTCCTAATCAGTACTCACATCTTGATATATATATTTCCTGTTGATTTGTCTTATATTTTATTATACTGTCTCTTATAGAATTTGTCAATTCATATGGAACTGCTGTTAGTGTTTGTACTTGCTCATTTTTCTGATAGGATACCGTTGATATATTACAGATGATTCTGAGGCAGATTGCCCGACCTATTATGGGGACGGGTTAGATGGAGTAGACCTGGACCGTGGCTTGATAGTAGAGCCACTAGACTTTGCACACCCAGAGTAGTGTAGCTTAGTTAGGTTTGCCTGGACTGTGATCCAGCTAGTACTTTCAGATTGTAGTATTTATATTATATTCTGTGACTCTGTGGTGTTGTGTATAGTTTTGGGCTTGTGTGGATCTTGAACTTATTTCCTGCTTTCATCTATCATATTTTCTTTCCATATTATCTACCTTAGTTTTATTTTGTGATTGAGACTGTATTGCTATGTCACCTCCATTCAGAGTGTATATACTGTATATGTACCTTTATCTGTTTAGTCATAGTATTTATAGACCTTATATACAGCGTTCTTCGCCGATTCTACGGAGTAAGCTGGACGTAACCACGTGCTCATGCCCCTTATCAGGATGCGGGTCGTGACATGTTTTTGTGGTGGCCTATGCAGGTGTGTCGCAATTAGTACGATCTCGTAATGGTGCTCGACTTAGAGTACTAATTACGAGCCTGCGACTAGGACGTAGGATCTAGGGTATGATAGGAGTTACTCAATCATATTTTAGAAAAAATTCTGATATTTTGATTACCATGACAACTCTTTTTGCATTTAAATTCAATTATCCTCCTTTGATAATATCTTATCTTGTGCCATATTGATCTCTTGGGTTCAATTCGTCTTCAGGATGACAGTGACTCGTTCTCATGCAGCAGGGCCTAGTGTAGTTCCAGAGAGGTCCGATCCAGTAGGACTTTCGCCTCCAGCTACGGGAGTAGCAGTCGAGAGAGCAGCAGCCTCAGTTCATGCCCTTCAGGCGGGAGCAACAGTGACAGTTCCAGGAGGTCTTCCACCTCCGGCTGCGGGAGCTGCAGTTGAGGGAGCTGCCACCTCAGTTCCTGCCCCTCAGGCGGGAGTAGCAGTAACGGTTCCAGGAGGTCTTCCACCTCCAACAGCGGGACCGTCCATAGTCATTCCTGATACTCTTCCACCGCCGCCTCCGCTACCGACTGATACTCAGCAAATGATGGCCCTTTTGCAGCAGATGTTGCAGACCCAGAGCGCACAGACAGAGGTGTTATGACAGAGCATGGAGAACTCCCATCAGCTGGCGATGGCAGCAGTAGAGAGGGTTGTACCGGGTACAGTCCAAGGTACCCCAGTTCAGCAGCAGGGTCAGAGGAGGCCTGGCACACACCTAGATTTCAGAAAGATGAACCCAAGGGAGTTCAAGGGTACCGAGGGTATCCTGTTCGCGGATGACTGGTTGGAGGATGTCCAGCGGAGCCTGGAGTTAGCAGAGGTCCCGAAAGGGCTTTGGGTGACGTCTGTAGCGAGCCAATTTTTCGATATAGCTTTTACTTGGTTTCGTATGGATCCTCGTACGTCGGTGAGGGGTTTGACTTGGGAGAGCTTCAGGACGCTCTTTAAGGAGAAGTTTTACCCAGATGTGGCCTTGAAAGCTTTGGAGGGACAGTTTGCCGGTTTGGTACAGGAGAACTCGTCGGTAGACGAGTATGCAGCTGAGTTCTTTCGCATGAGTAGGTTTGCACCAGGTCTGATCCAGGATGAGGGGTATAAGGCCCGCAAGTTTTGAAGGGGTCTTATCCATGCAGTTCGCACTCGTACTTCTGGGCGACGCGATACGACATTCGAACAGATTCTGATGGAGGCGCAGATCGCAGAGGAGGACTTCGACCTCAAACCGAAGAGGGGCAACAATATTCTAGGAGCGAGCTCGAGTGCGAGGCCGACGAAGTGCCCTAATTTCCAGCAGAGGCAGTTTCAGCAGCAGCCTTAGTTATAGTTTCAGCAGGCACCAGCGCATGCCCAGTAGTACCAGGGACAAGGCCAGAGACAGGCCATCCAGTGTGCCTTCTACAAGAAGATGGGGCACACCCGGGAGGTTTGTAGGATAAAGTTGGGAGTTTGTTTATTCTGTGGAGCTCCAGACCACCAGATGAAGAACTGTGCTGCCCGTGCAGCCAGGCAGGCAGGTCAGGACAGAGTACATCAGGCTAGAGGAGGCCAGCGGGGACGTGCTTTCTCCATGACAGTTGAGGGCACTCCGACAGTAGTAGAACAGATTGCAGGTTCCAATCTTTTGATCTTATTTTCGTATTTGCCTCCTTATAAACTGTCTTGAAATTCGATTCCATCTGTTCCTTGTTCGTTTGATAAAATTTTGCCCTTGTGATGTGATATTCTTCTGAGATAAGTCGTATGGGCTAGGTCGCCTCGATTATGAGATTTTAGAATCCTCTAGGGTCATGCTAGCAGGCAGAGTGAGGACATATAGTCGGATTATGGACGTATTTCTTGGGTGTAGAAATTTAAGGTTTTTGCTGCCAAGCAAGCGGCAATACGAAAATTTTAAATACCATGATTCTAGAGGTATGTACCTTAGTCGAGGACTTTGTGATTATCATAGCCTTTCTCACTAGCATAACGAAGATTCTGAGTATCATGATTTTGGACAGACGCATATGATCATCGAACTGCATGATTTTTCTGTGTTTACTTTGTTTTAATTTTTGAGGATGAATTCTTTTAAGATGGATAGACTTGTAGCACCCAGTTTCTAATTGAGAGTAATTTTAAATGTTATAATTTTAGTCATTTAATTATTGTCATTTAATTCATGATTTGATTTTGGAGATTTTAATCATTTTAAGTTTTAAGCCATGACTTGTGATTTTAGTGAAACCCTGGAGACTGTTTGACTTAGGGCCTAACCATGTGATTAGAATATTTTTAGTATCATTTTTGGCCCAAGGATATTTTGGTTATTGGACCTCTTTGATTTTTTTTTGATATTATTGCATTAGTGACAGTTGATTTGGCTTTTGATAGGTGAGATTTTGTGTTGGTTTCGTGTCCGTGTCAGACACATAACAGTTTTTAATTGCAAGTGTTGTTGTGCCTTAAGAGATTTTTATTTTGCTAAATTTTTTTTGGAAGTATTCAGTGGGATTGTTTTCTGCATGTATTTCTTGTGATTGCTTTGTTTTAATTTCGAGGACGAATTTTTTTAAGGTGGATAAATTTGTCACCCCCAGTTTTCATGAACAGGGGTATTTTGGTCATTTTCCACTTTAGAATTATTTTGGAATTATTTATTTATTTATGGTATTATTTTGGGGTTATTTGATTCGGGTTCGAATTTTAACTCAATCCGACTTGTATCGGGGACTCGGGGTAGTGTTGACTCTAATGGGACCCACACTTTAGTTAGGCATGGCCCACATAATATTATTTTAGTTAGTGGGTTAGACTAATTATTTGTGGATAGGTTTAGTTAGATTAGAGTTTTAATCATGACTAAAATAGCCTCAACCATTAACCCTTTTCAAATTTTAATTGAATAGATTAGTGGGGGGTATTTTAGATATTGTATTAGGGGACACCTTAGCCCATTTGGCCGGCCACCTATGGGGGGGGGGGGGGGATAGGCATGCGCTTTTGTTATTATCCATTCATTTTCTCTCTCTTGTTCTTCTCCAAATTTTAGAGAAGAACCCCTATTGATTTCTCCACCAAATCCATTCATTCTTCCATCCAATCTTCTTCTTTCCTTCTCTACTCAAGCTAAGGGAGGAGCTAGCCAAGTTTGGGAGGATTCGGAGCTCGTTCGTGTCCATTTGGAATTCCTACATGTCAGTGTCGTATCGGAAGGGTTTTTCCTATATTCGATCTACCGGGAGGTATAAATCTCTTCTCCTTTTCATTCCTACATGCATATAGGATTGTTTTGAGCCCATAGGAATGACCCCCATGGTTGTGTCTCCATTTGTGTCCATTTCGTTTCCATTTGGAGACTTCTAGGTCTGTCCTATGTGTGGTTTTGTGTACTAGTAGAAAGTTCATATTTGGACACTTGTATTTATATATATATTGTGTAAATGATTTAATTAGATATTAAATCACAGATTTTATGTTATTTAGAGAATGTGTTCTTCTATGTATCATTAATATCATATTCTATTTATATATGTATATATATATATATATATATATATATATATATATATATATATATATATATATATATATATATATATATATATATATATTTGGCTCTCTAATGTATATAAATATTTCTGTCTTTATTTTGTGTTTGGGTGTGTGTGGGAATTTCGGGCATGAGAATGGTGGAAATTGGTTTTGGAGTTGGGTTGGTGTAGTAGTAGTGTGTGTGTGTGTGTGTTTGTGATAGAGTATAGTGTTTGAGAGTGGGATTTGAGAGTTAGATAGGAAGAGAGATTAGAGATGATAAAGGGGGAGTGTGGGAGTGAGTAGAGAGTGATAGAGAGGAATTTGAGAATGTATTAAGAGTGATAGAGGGATAGAGAGAGTGGGATTGAGAGAGGATTGAGAGGATGGAGGGGGGAATGACCTGTTGTTATGGACAACAGTTGGGAGGAAATCAGTCCCCACAGGGAACTGATTTTGGAGGCTGACAGTTTCCACAGGGGACTGTCTAAGAACAGCTGCTTGGGCAGCAGTTGGGAGGGGCATTAAGCCCTTAGAGTTCAGCCAATGTTAGCCATGTATAGTCCCGTTCCAGCCCCCAAAGTTGACAGCCATTAGCAGCCATATTAGCCAACAAACCAGTCCTTAACAGCCACATTAATAGCCCTACATTTCAGCCTATACAACGACAAACCAGTCCACATATCAACCCCAATTCAGTCCACTAAACAGCTCCTATAACAGTCCCAATTTAACCCTATATTCAACCCATTTGACAACCTATTGGTGTAAGTCCCCTGAATTTTCGGGATTTATTTTCGAATTTTCTAAATTATTTATTCTTGATAATTCATTTTTTACTTAATTAATTTTTGATCTTTAAATGCTCTTTACCGTGACTTAGAATTCTAGAGCATCAGGGATTCCAGTCTCTGGAAACTTTCTTCTTGAAGTTTGTAGTAGACGAGATTATCTACATATTGATATATCGTGTCCCACACGAACTTGTTCTCTTGTGCTCCATTTGCTTTGTGCAACTTTCGGGTCAATTTAGACCAATTTATCGTCTGTCGTAATTTGTGATTTAATTTCCAATTTAATTTCCGGGCCTGACATCGGTCCAATCCAGTCGACCCAATATATGGCCCTGGCCTGTTTTGAGTAAACTTTGCAGGTGCCACTTGCGTGCCAAAATTTCGATCTCCCTTGTGCTCCTATTTCATCCATGATTTAAATTATTTAATTTATTAATTAATTAAATCTTGGCTTAAACCTTGTCCAAACTTGGCCCAACGTCCAACCCAGTTTAGTGTGGGCCCTGTCATGACTGTCCATACACCCCACTGGTGTTTTCCCAGTTTAGTGTGGGCCCTGTTATGACTGTCCATACACCCCACTTACACTCTCTCTCCTTTCTCTCTCCTCACCCAAGCACACACACACACCCCCCATCACCAGCTCACCCCTCTCTCCATTTTCTCTCTCTAAAATATCTCCCCCTCTCTCTAAATATCTATCTCTCTCTCCTCTCACCCATCACCTCACTCTCTCTCCTTCCCTCTCTTTACAGTATACACACCATCACCTCCCCCCATTCCCTCACAGCCAAGCAAATCCCCCCTTATGGACCGACATCCCACTCTCTCTCCCTTTCAAATATCTTCTCTCTCTCACTCTTTTTATCATTACACACATACACAAACACTCTCAACTCTCTCCCTCTCTCCTCACGTACACACACAACACACACACCCACGGCCACCCCCGCCATGCTCGACGTCGCCACGGCCACTACCGCACCACCGCGTGGCTTGGCCAGGCTCGGCCTGCTGGGCATGGCCCGCACAACAGCAGCACCTGCTGCGGGAGGCAGCGGCAGCGCACCACCGGGCCCCCGCCGTCGCAGTCGCGTGCCACCGCGCGGCCACCGGCCCCCACATCCCCGGCGACCCCCTGGGCGGCCTCCCCGTGGCCACCGTCCACTTCCCCGACGCGCACGATAGGCGATTCGTGCGTTTACGTCGAAATCCCGTCGACGCTGCGCGCGGGAAAGTTTCAGAAACTGTGTTTCGGGACAGCGACTTCGCGCATATTTTATGGGAGATCCGACCGTTGGATCAGCGAACTCCTTGCTCCGTCTCAATCTCGGTATATCCCTCTTCACCTCTGTCAAGTTTGAACCGTTAATTTCGTCGTTTGATACATCAAAACCGGCCACCAAGTTGACGTTTAATTTGTACTATTTTTGGACAGTTTTGTGACGCCAACTTTGCGGGTTCGTATCTCCGCCGCCGCAGCTCCGTTTTGTGCGCCGTCAGTTCTGGTGCACAGCTGGTATAACCCTCTTCCTGCCCCCTTTAGATTTCTTTTCAGTTTGAGCTTGTTAGGTCGGTCGAATTCGACGCCAAAGTTGGCCGTTTGAATTCTTAGTGTTGCACTTGTAAAATTCCATTTTTAAATCCGGGACTCCGGATTCAATTTCTGACACCACCAGTAGACTCGTGGCGTCGTTCTGGCATGTTTTCATATAAAGTTTGCTTGATTTGGAGAACGTGGGCCCTGGCACGCATTTCGGTACAAAGCGGGTCCCACTTTCTGAGTCAACGAGACTTTTTGACGCCGGCTTATCGGAATCCAATTCTGGATATTCCGTTGAGTTCGTATCGTCATTCTGGACTCGTTGACATATAATTTGCTAGGTTTTAGTGGACATTGGTTCCGACACGCTTTTTGGTGCAAGTCGAATACCAATAACCGGATCAACGTGTCATTTTGAGTTCGGCTCATCGGAATCCAATTCTGGATATACCGTTGAGTTCGTATCATCATTCTGGACTCGTTGACATATAATTTGCTGAGTTTTGAGGACTTTGGCTCCGACACGCTTTTCCGTGCAAATCGGATTCCAGTATCCGGGTCAACGGACCAATCTGAGATCGGGTCAACGGAATCCAATTCTGGATATACCGTTGGGTTCGTATCGTCATTCTGAATTCGTGGACATATAATTTGTTAGGTTTTGTGCACTTTTATTTCGACACGTTTTTTCGGTGCAAAGTGTGTCCAATGGCGGACATCATTTTAGCCCGAAATTACCGTTTTGTCCCTGTGTCCAAATTGGACTTTTGGACAGGCTATTCTAGCTATTTTGACCATTCTGGACACGTTAGTAATGGTTGTTTCACCATCCGACAATATCTGTAGGTTTTTACCCTATTATTATAATCCTTCTCTTTTGTTCATATTTCTAGATCCTTGTATCGAAATTTAGATCCATCGATTCCAGTGATTTCATAATCACTGAAATTGATATGTTGACCCTGTAGATGTTTATAGAGACTAGCCTTGACCCTGTTTGACCATGGTTGACTACTTTGACTAAACGTCGAAGTAGAGTCAACATTAGCCTAGTTTGACCTAGAGTTGACCAGAGTTGACCAGTTGACTGGAAGTCAACTGTAAGTCAACCATCGACCCAGTTTGACCTAGTTTGACTTGGGTTGACTTTCTGTGACCTAGTTTGACCTAGTGTGACTCAGTGTGACCTAGTTTGACTTAGTAGACTGAGTCTGACCTAGATTGCGTAGCTTATACTATAGAATCAAGCCTAACATTGTTGAACCCTAATTAGCTTATATATATCTTATCTTTAGGTCTGTGGCATCACTCTGAGCATCGACCCCATTTGACAGCTCAGGACCGCAGGCGAGTACATTCTCTGATAGTAGTTCCTTGTCTTGATATTTTCTGTATCCGATTCAGTTATAGCGTTTTACTTGATTCTCGTCACGATGGTACACGGACTAGTATATATCGGATTCCTGTCATGAGATGTCATTCTTGGATTTTCTTGGGATACTGGTACTTGCTCGATCTTGTTCTTGTACTTGTATTGACACCGATTCCTGAGAAGGAGTAGCTACCTTCTTAGGGAATCTCGTGCCATGACGTGCTATGTCCGGATCCGTATACTATTCGGGGAAATGGAGAATTATTAGTGGTTGTGTGATCAATTCCCACATTGTTCTATTGTACACATTGTTCATAGCTATACCCTCGCCTCACGACGGGTAAAGCCTGACCCTACATCGTTCATAGCTTTCCATGGTGACCGGCCTTACCGCTCTATTGTACACATTGTTCATAGCCAGTCGGATGGAAAGCCTGATCATGTTTCCCAAGTCGATCATATAACGCTCTAATAATTCAAGGCACATTTTATATTTATTTTATATTCTCTTATATCCTGCTCTGTTCTACATACAGTACTTTCTCACCATGCTATGATATTCAGTTTACTCACATGCTCTACATGTTTTTATTTTGTACCTTGATTGGAGACTAAGTTCTGCTCGGGAGAAGGGTTACAACCCCGGTCCTTGTTTGGTTTAAGGGTTGTAGCTCAGCTTCCGAACGGTTCCCAAGTATTCATATATCTTTGTCTTGTATTCCATTATGATTGTCTCTTACAGCATTTGCCAATACTATGAAACTGTTGTTAGTTTATGTACTCGTTCCGCTCCTGACTGGATACGTTATGAAAATATTACAGATGTTGTTGCTAGCCGAGGTGGATCTCACTATTCTTCTATGTGAGTTACCTGGTAGTTTTTCTTAGTTTGTATCGTTTTTCCTTCTTTATTTTCCTATCTTATGATTCCTTCCAGTAGTTTCTATTGTTCTTGTGCTTTAGTTATCTTTCTTGTCTTATCATCCCTAGCTGTTGTGATGTGACTAGAGTATATTTATAGTTATAGGCCTTCTAGATGTAGTACATATTTTTGGGTACTAGACAACGTTCTACCGCCGATACTGCGGCGTAGGCTGGGCGTCGTCTACGTATTCGTACCTGTATATCCGGGTGCGGGTCGTGACACGTTTTTAGTGGTGGCCCATGCAGGTCAGTCTTTGCAATTAATGCGAAGTCATGGTAGTACTTGAGCTTTTCTGTACTACTGCGAGCCTGCCCTAGGATTAAGGTTGAGTCATGGAATATTTTAGGAATTTGGTACTCAGTCACATATTAGGAACTCTTGGTAGATTCCAGGGATGACCCCTGGGAATCTTATTTCAAACTTTTCGAAACTTTTCCCATTTGTTCTTGTCCGTCCTGATTTCTGAAATATCTATCCGTATCAAACTTTATTCCTTCTTGGGATGAGTTTGTGGACCCCAAAGGGAAGGTATAAGTTGGACTTGTATATCTTCTAGGTTGAGACGAGAATATGATTTGCCAGTCTCGTATCAGGTTAAGATTGTTTTAGATTATATTCCAATGATTTTCTTTTATCTTGACCTAGATAGTACCTTTGGACATCTCCTGAGAATTTTCTTCTAAACCCTATCTCGGAATCTGTTTTCGCTAGTTTCTATTTACTTATCTTTGATTCGTTGTTGAATTTTAAATCTTGATGTTCGTTCGTTGTTGACTTCGATTTTGATTTTGTTTGAAGATAAGTTTCTCTGGATTGAGTTAAGATATTTTGATAAACATATTTTATGAGGGCGACGGGAACGGTAAATGTCTACTTTATTCATGGGGTTTAGAATTTATCGCAGCCATATTAGCTAGCATGACAGGGACATGCAGCCTGATTTTGGATATACTATCCTAGTTATAGAATTTAGATTCTCTTACAGCCATACCGGTTGGCGTGGTAAGGAATCTAGATGACATGATTATAGGGTGTACACCTTAGTTATGGACTCTATCGTTTATTGCAGCTATGCTTACTGGCATGGCATAAATTCTGGCAGCATGGTTTTGGATAGACGTGTATGGTTATCAGATCGTATCTTAAATTGATTCACTTCTTTTTGACCAAATGATGAGGACAATTCATACCCTTATTCTCGACTTATCATTCATTTCTTTTCTCATCATATGATGATTTCCTCATCTTGCCATCATTCCTTTGACTTGTTTAGCTATGTCTTGATTACACTAATCACCTATCTCATATCTACATCTGTCATCTACACTTGAAAACTCTTAAAAATTTTGAAATTTTCACGTCTCAATTGTTTCTTAAATTTCGATACTGTTAAGGTTTTGATTCCCTTCTGTCCATGACTAATCAATTTTGGTCGTCTTGTTATCGTGCCAAGAGTCTTAGTTGCTGACTAGACTTGAATGAGTTCCAATTTCCATTGGGACCTGGATTTCCATTCTTGGATGCTCGTGCCCAGCCTTCGTTGATCTTATTCTCCATCTTGTCCAAATTCTGATTTACTCGAAGGTTGATCAACTTAGATCGTGTTGAGACAAATTTCTTTATCGTGGTTGGATTTCAATGCTATTAACCCTCGTGCATTGACTTCCGATTTTGATCATGTTTGGATTTTGGACACTCGTGTCTAAACTCTTTTCGACCTTGATTTCATTTCCTGATTACATCCAAATTCCTTGTGATTAGTCGTGCCTAGATGACTTGGCATGACTAAGACAACTTAGGATTTCCTTGACCGTGATTTTAACGATCATAACTATACATTTTATCTTGCCTCAAACTCGTGCCTAAAATATTGCCGAAATCTTCTATCATATTTTAACCCTACTACCAACCTTTAATTTCGAGGACGAAATTTTTATAAGGTGGGTAGGATGTAAGTCCCCTGACTTTTCGGGATTTATTTTCGAATTTTCTAAATTATTTATTCTCGATAATTCATTTTTTATTTAATTAATTTTTGATCTTTAAATGCTCTTTACCGTGACTTGGAATTCTAGAGCATCAGGGATGTCAGTCTCTAGAAACTTTCTTCTTGAAGTTTGTAGTAGACGAGATTATCTACATATTGATATATCGTGTCCCACTCGAACTTGTTCCCTTGTGCTCCATTTGCTTCGCACAACTTTCGGGTCAATTTAGACCAATTTATCGTCTGTCGTAATTTTTGATTTAATTTCCAATTTAATTTCTGGGCCTGACATCGGTCCAATCCAGTCGACCCAATATATGGCCCTGGCCTGTTTTGAGTAAACTATGCAGGTGCCACTTGTGTGCCAAAATTTCGATCTCCCTTGTGCTCCTATTTCATCCATGATTTAAATTGTTTAATTTATTAATTAATTAAATCTTGGCTTCAACCTTGTCCAAACTTGGCCCAACGCCCAACCCAGTTTAGTGTGGGCCCTGTCATGACTGTCCATACACCCCACTGGTGTTTTCCCATTTTTTGCCTACTCGAAAATATAATTATTTTATTTTATATTATTATCTCTCTCTCTGTGCTTATTTAATCTCATTTTATCCCTTGTATATTATATATGTATATATGTATATGTGTATATATATACATATGTATATACACTCACTCTCTCTCTCCTTTCTCTCTCCTCACCCAAGCACACACACACACACCCCCCCTCACCAGCTCACCCCTCTCTCCATTTTCTCTCTCTAAAATATCTCCCCCTCTCTCTAAATATCTATCTCTCTCTCCTCTCACCCATCACCTCACTCTTTCTCCTTCCCTCTCTTTACAGTACACACACCATCACCTCCCCCCCCATTCCCTCACAGCCAAGCAAATCCCCCCCTTATGGACCGACATCCCACTCTCTCTCCCTTTCAAATATCTTCTCTCTCTCACTCTTTTTATCATTACACACACACACAAACACTCTCAACTCTCTCCCTCTCTCCTCACGTACACACACAACACACACACACCCATGGCTGCCCCTGCCGTGCTCGACGTCGCCACGGCCACCACCGCGCCACCGCGTGGCTCGACCAGGCTCGGCCTGCTGGGCATGGCCCGCACAGCAGCAGCTGCTGCGGGAAGCAGCGGCAGCGCACCACCGCGCCACCGCCGCCGTAGTCGCGTGCCACCGCACGGCCACCGGCCCCCACAGCTCCGGCGACCCCCTGGGCGGCCTCCCCGTGGCCACCGCCCACTTCCCTGACGTGCACGATAGGCGATTTGTGCGTTTACGTCGAAATCCCGTCGACGCGCGCGCGGGGAAGTTTCAGAAACTGTGTTTCGGGACAGCGACTTCGCACGTATTTTCTGGGAGATCCGACCGTTGGATCGGCGAACTCCTTGCTCTGTCTTAATCTCGATATATCCCTCTTCATCGCTGTCAAGTTTGAACCATTAATTTTGTCGTTTGATACATCAAAACCGGCCACCAAGTTGACGTTTAATTTGTACTATTTTTGGACAGTTTTGCGACGCCAACTTCGCGGGTTCGTATCTCCGCCGCCGCAGCTCCGTTTTGTGCGCCGTTAGTTCCGGTGCACAGCTGGTATAACCCTCTTCCTGCCCCCTTTAGATTTCTTTTCAGTTTGAGCTTGTTAGGTCGGTCGAATTCGACGCCAAAGTTGGCCGTTCGAATTCTTAGTGTTGCACTTGTAAAATTCCATTTTTGAATCCGGGACTCCGGATTCAATTTCTGACACCACCAGTAGACTCGTGGTGTCGTTCTGGCATATTTTCATATAAAGTTTGCTTGATTTGGAGAACGTGAGCCTTGGCATGCATTTCGGTGCAAAGCGGGTCCCACTTTCTGAGTCAACGGGACTTTTTGATGCCGGCTCATCGGAATCCAATTCCGGATATACCGTTGAGTTCGTATCGTCATTCTGGACTCGTTGACATATAATTTGCTAGGTTTTAGTGGACATTGGTTCCGGCACGCATTTCGGTGCAAGTCGGATACCAATATCCGTATCAACGTGTCATTTTGAGTTCGGCTCATCGGAATCCAATTCTGGATATACCGTTGAGTTCGTATCATTATTCTGGACTCGTTGACAAAAAATTTGCTGAGTTTTGAGGACATTGGCTCCGACACGATTATCCGTGCAAATCGGATTCTAGTATCTGGGTCAATGGACCAATCTGAGATCGGGTCAACGGAATCCAATTCTGGATATACCGTTGGGTTCGTATCGTCATTTTGGATTCGTGGACATATAATTTGTTAGGTTTTGTGCACTTTTATTTCGATACATTTTTCGGTACAAAGTGTGTCCAACGACGGACATCATTTTGGTCCGAAATTACCGTTTTGCCCCTGTATCCAAATTGGACTTTTGGACAGGCTATTCTAGCTATTTTGACCATTCTAGACACGTTGGTAATGGTTGTTTCACCATCCGACAACATCTGTAGGTTTTTACCTTATTATTATAATCCTTCTCTTTTGTTCGTATTTCTAGATCCTTGTATCGGAATTTAGATCCATCGATTCCAGTGATTTCATAATCACTGAAATTGATATGTTGACCCTGTAGATGTTTATAGAGACTAGCCTTGACCCTGTTTGACCATGGTTGACTACTTTGACTAAACGTCGAAGTAGAGTCAACATTAGCCTAGTTTGACCTAGAGTTGACCAGAGTTGACCAGTTGACTGGAAGTCAACTGTAAGTCAACCATCGACCCAGTTTGACCTAGTTTGACTTGGGTTGACTTTCTGTGACCAAGTTTGACCTAGTGTGACTCAATGTGACCTAGTTTGACTTAGTAGACTGAGTCTGACCTAGATTGCGTAGCTTATACTATAGAATCAAGCCTAACACTGTTGAACCCTAATTAGCTTATATATATCTTATCTTTAGGTCTGTGGCATCACTCTGAGCATCGACCCCATTTGACAGCTCAGGACCGCAGGCGAGTACATTCTCTGATAGTAGTTCCATGTCTTGATATTTTCTGTATCCGATTCAGTTATAGCGTTTTACTTGATTCTCGTCACGATGGTACACGGACTAGTATATATCGGATTCCTGTCATGAGATGTCATTCTTGGATTTTCTTGGGATACTGGTACTTGCTCGATCTTGTTCTTGTACTTGTATTGACACCGATTCATGAGAAGGAGTAGCTACCTTCTTAGGGAATCTCGTGCCATGACGTGCTATGTCCGGATCCGTATACTATTCGAGGAAATGGAGAATTATTAGTGGTTGTGTGATCAATTCCCACATTGTTCTATTGTACACATTGTTCATAGCTATACCCTCACCTCACGACGGGTAAAGCCTGACCCTACATCGTTCATAGCTTTTCATGGTGACCGGCCTTACCGCTCTATTGTACACATTGTTCATAGCCAGTCGGATGGAAAGCCTGATCATGTTTCCCAAGCCGATCACATAACGCTCTAATAATTCAAGGCACATTTTATATTTACTTTATCTTCGCTTATATCCTGCTCTGTTCTACATATAGTACTTTCTCACCATGCTATGATATTCAGTTTACTCACATGCTCAACATGCCTTTATGTTGTACCTTGATTAGAGACTAAGTTCTGCTCGGGAGAAGGGTTACAACCCCGGTCCTTGTTTGGTTTAAGGGTTGTAGCTCAGCTTCCGAACGGTTCCCAAGTCTTCATATATCTTTGTCTTGTATTCCATTATGATTGTCTCTTACATCATTTGTCAATACTATGAAACTGTTGTTAGTTTATGTACTCGTTCCGCTCCTGACTGGATACGTTATGAAAATATTTCAGGTGTTGTTGCTAGCCGAGGTGGATCTCACTATTCTTCTATGTGAGTTACCTGGTAGTTTTTCTTAGTTTGTATCATTTTTCCTTCTTTATTTTCCTGTCTTATGATTCCTTCCAGTAGTTTCTATTGTTCTTGTGCTTTAGTTATCGTTCTTGTCTTATCATCCCTAGCTATTGTGATGTGACTAGAGTATATTTATAGTTATAGGCCTTCTAGATGTAGTACATATTTTTGGCTACTAGACATCGTTCTACCGCCGATACTGCGGCGTAGGCTGGGCGTCATCTACGTATTCGTACCCGTATATCCGGGTGCGGGTCGTGACAATTGGCAGCCCTGAAAAACCCATTTGGACAGTCCACTTTGACAGCCCATTTAGCCTCCCATTTCACATACATTCACCCATTAATTCTTCCCTTTGTTTTCCTCTTCCATTCATTCACTAAACCAATTCATTCATCCACCCTTTCCCCCATTCATTAGATCACTAAATAAAATCATACAATCAAATACTCATTCACCCCATATCCACCATTCACCAATCCATACTTCATCATTCTCCCATTCATTCATGCATTCAATCTTCCACCAACTCATTCACATATCCATTCATTCATTCAATTTCCATTTTCATTCCATCCTTCCATACACATCCATATCACCATGCATTCATCCACTAATCCTTTCTAACTCAATCCAGTCCCAAAACCCTTTGTGTTGTGTGGGTGTGAGGTGGTTAGCTAGTATGTTAGAAGATGAGGTAGTGTTAGGATATACATGGTAAGGTAATGTTGGATAACCAACATGTATCCTAAGATGGACTAGATATCTAGAAAATCCATACTTCTTGGTAGGTAAACCCTAGATAGGATAGTATCTAGCTACCCTAAGGAGTCTAGGCTAGTATCTTGAGAATTAGCAGGGTTTCCTTTGTAATGGTCAAGGTATCGGGAATACCTTGTTAAGGGTAATATAGGTAATTACCTAGAACCTAAGGTATGAGTTTAACAGATTAAGATATGGTTAGGATTGGGTTCCCTTAGTTGGTAATGGTCAGAAATAGTGCTCCTAGACTAGTTTTGACTTCGGTTGACCATTTTGACCAAAAGTCAACCGAGAGTCAAACTTAGCCTATAAGTGACTAGATTTGACCGAAATCAAACCAGAGTTGACCAGTTGACTGAAAGTCAACATTTGGTCAATATTAGCCTAGTTTGACCTAGGGTTGACCCAGAGTTGACTCAGTGTTGACCAGAGTTGACCAGAGTTGACTTTTTGACCAAAAGTCAACTATAAGTCAACCCTTGATCCAGATTGACCTAGTTTGACTTGGATTGACTTCCTTTGACCTTGTTTGACCTTGGTTGTCCTAGTGTGACCTAGTTTAGCTTGGTATGACTTGGTTTGACCTAGTTTTTGACTTAGATTTGCATATCATGACTTAAATTACTTTCTTTTTCATTATTAAACCCTGTTTGGACTCATGGCATCTCATCTTTAGGTCTGTGATTACTCTGAGCATCTGTTCACCTTATCAGCTCAGGACCACAGGAGAGTACATTCACTGATAGTTTTTATTATCTTGATATTTGCTATATCCGATTCAGTTGTAGTGTCTTACTTGATTTCCAGAGACGATAGTTCACGAACTAGTATATGTCGGATCCTGTCATGAGATGTTGTTCCCAGATTACTTGGTATATTGGTATATGACTCGACTTATTACTTATACTTGTATAGACATGGACTTGGGAGTGGGCTGATCACCTGCTTTTGAATCCCGTGTCATGACATGTTATGTCCGGATCCTGTATACTATTCGGGGATGGAGAGTTATTAGGGGTTGTGTGATCAAATTCCCACTTGTTCTATACACTTGTACTTGTTACTTGTTCATAGCTATACCCTCGCCTCATGACGGGTAAAGCCTTACCCTACTTGTTCATAACTTTCTATGGTGGCCGGCCTTACTGCTCTGTTGTACACTTGTTCATTGTATACTTGTTCATAGCCGGTCAGATGGAAAGCCTGATCATATTTTCCCAAGCCGATCACATAATGAACTAATAATTCAAGGCACCTTTTATATTTATCATCATAGGAGACTAAGTTCTGTTCGGGAGAAGGGTTACAACCCCGGTCCTTATTTGGTTTAAGGGTTATAACTCGGCTTCCGGATAGTTTCCAAGTCATCCTATATATATATATATATATATATATATATATATATATATATATATATATATATATATATATATATATAAAATATAAATAAAAAAAATATAAAAAAATAAATATATATATATATATATAACTAAATAAATAAATAAATATATATATATATTTTTTTTTAAAATATATATTTTTTAAATAAATAAATAAATATAGATATTGTCGTCCTAATCAGTACTCACATCTTGATATATATATTTCCTGTTAATATATATATATATATATATATATATATATATATATATATATATATATATATATATATATATATTGTCGTCCTAATCAGTACTCACATCTTGATATATATATATATTTCCTGTTGATTTATCTTGTATTTCATTATACTGTCTTATATAGAATTTGTCAATTCAAATGGAACTGTTGTTAGTGTTTGTACTTGCTCATTTTTCTGACATGATACCGTTGATATATTACAGATAATTCTGAGGCGGATTGTCCGACCTATTATGGGGACGGGTTAGATGGAGTAGACCTGGACCGTGGCTTGATAGTAGAGCCACTAGACTTTGCACACCCAGAGTAGTATAGCTTAGTTAGGTTTGCGTGGACTGCGATCCAGCTAGTACTTTCAGATTGTAGTATTTATATTATATTCTGTGACTCTGTGGTGTTGTGTATATTTTTGGTCTTGTGTGGATCTTGAACTTATTTTCTGTTTTCAACTATCATATTTCCTTTCCATGTTATCTACCTTAGTTTTATTTTGTGATTGCGACTGTATTGCTATGTCACCTCCATTCGGAGTGTATATACTATACAGGTACCTTTATATGTTTAGTCGTAGTATTTACAAACCTTATATATAGCGTTCTACCGCCAATTTTACGGCATAGACTGGACGTAACCACATGCTCGTGCCCCTCATCAGGGTGCGGGTCGTGACAGGAACCACGTCAAAGCGTTGTCAAAGAACTGGCTAGCCGCAGACGTCACCCATAGTCCTCTCGGAACCTCTGCTAACTCCAGGCTCCTCTAGACATCCTCCAACCAGTCATCAGCATACATGATACCCTCGGTACCCTTGAAGTCCCTCGAGTTCATCTTTCTGAAATCTAGAAATGTGCTAGGCCTCCTCTGATTCTGCTGCTGAACTGGAGCACCCTGAACTGTACCCGAGACTACCCTCTCAACTACTGCCATCGCCAGCTGGTGGGAGTTCTCCATACTCTGTCGCAGCACCTCTGTCTGGCGGTGGGATGCGTCAGCCTGATGCTGCTGTGCCTCTGCCTGGGCCCTCTGGGTCTGCATCATCTGCTGTAGAAAGGCCATCATCTGCTGTGCATCCGTCGGTAGTGGAGGTGGTGGTAGAAGAGTCTCAGGAATGAATATAGACGGTCCCGCAGCTGGAGCTGGAAGACCTCCTGGAACTGTCGCTGCTACTCCTGTCTGAAGGGCAGGAAATGAGGTGGCAGCTCCCGCAACCGGAGGTGGAGGTCCTACCGGATTGGACCTCTTTAGAACAGCACTAGGTCCTGCTGCCTGAGAGCGAGTAATCGTCATCCTGAGGACGAATTGAAACCAAGAGATCAATATGGCACATGATAAGAAAAATCAAGGACAATTGAATTCAAATGCAAGAAGAGTTGTCATGGTAATCAAAAGATCAGATTTTTCCTAAAATGTGACTGAGTAACACCTATCATATCCTAAATCCTATATCCTAGTCGCAGGCTCATAATTAGTACTCTAAGTTGAGCACCATTACGAGATCGCACTAATTGCGACATCGATCTGCATGGGCCACCACAAAAACGTGTCACGACCCGCACCGTGATTAGGGACACGAATACGTGGTTACGTCCAGCCTACGCCACAGCATCGACGGTAGAATGCTGTATAGGTCGTCTATAAATACTACAACTTGACAAAATATAAGGGTACCTGTCATCTCCGTACGGAGGTATAATATGGCATAAATCAATCACAAGACAAACTAGGATAGATAGCACGAAATAGAAATATGATAGAAAGAAAAATTGGAAAGGTGTTCAATATCCAACACAAGCTCAGAGATATAAACAACATCACAGAGTCACAAAATATAATATAAAATACTACAGTCTGAAAATACTAGCTGGATCGCAGTCCAGGCAAACCTAACTAAGCTATACTAGTCCAGGTGTGCAAAGTCTAGTGACTCAACTACCAGGTCACAGTCCTGGCCTAAGTCTCCATCTCCTCCGACCCCATAGTAGGTCGAGTAGTCTGCCTCAGAATCATATGTAATATATCAACGGTATCCTGTCAGGAAAATAAGAAAGTACAAACACTAACAACAGTTCCATATGAATTGACAAATTCTACAAGAGACAATCATCTTAAAATACAAGACAAAATCAACAAAAAATATATAACAGGATGTGAGTTCTGAATATCATAACATGGTAAGAAAAGTATATAATATAGAACTGAGTAGGATATATGATGTAATAAAAGTGGATATAAAATGTGCTACGAATTATTAGAGCATTATGTGATCGCCTTGGGAAACATGACATGTTATCCACTTGGCCCGACAATCACAAAAAAATTTCTAGAAAGGGTCATGTCGGCCAACCTGGATAACAAGCACAAGGAGTAAGATCTCGCTACACCCTACGTGAAGTGAGAGTGGCGCGAGCACAAGAATATAGTGACATGATGGTATTGATCACATAGCCCCTAATAATTTTTCATCCTCGAGTAGTATAATGGATCCGGACATGATACGTCATGACACGAGATTCCCTAAAATGGTAGCTACTCCCCCTCAGAAATTGGTGTCTATACAAGTACAGGAAACCAGACAGGAAATGTACCAATATACTAAGAAATCCAGGAACATCTCATGTCATGATCCGACGTATACTAGTCCGTGAACCATCGTGTCGAGAAATCAAGTAAGACACTACAAATGAATCGAATATAGAAGATATCAAGACAATAAAAACTATCAGTGAATGTACTCGCCTATGGTCCTGAGCTGATAAGGTGAACAGATGCTCAAAGTAATCACAGACCTAAAGATGAGATACCATAAGTCAAATATGGTTTAATAATGAAAGGAAAACTAATCAAGTAATGATATGCAAGTCTAAGTCAAAACTAGGTCAAACTAGGTCACATCAGGCTAAACTAGGTCATACTAGGTTATATTGAGCCAAACTAGGTCACACAGAGTCACACTAGAATAAACTAGGTCACAGGAAGTCAATCCAAGTCAAACTAGGTCAATCTGGGTCAAAGGTTGACTTACATTTGACTTTTGGTCAACTGGTCAACTCTGGTCAACTCTTAGGTCAACCTTAGGTCAAACTAGTCTAATGTTGACTTTTGGTCAATTGGTCAACTCTGGTTGAGTCCGGTCAAGTTTTAGTCACTTTTCGGCTAAGTTTGACTTTCGGTTGACTTTTGTTGACTTTTGGTCAATACGGTCAACCGAGGTAAAAATTAGTCTGAGGGCACTAATGCTAACCATTACCAACCAAGACAATCAATTTCTAACCATATCTTAACACCTTTGACTCATAACTTAGCTTCTAGTTAATTATCCTAACCTTACCTATTACCCTTCACAAAGCATTCCCAATACCTTGCCCCGATACAAAGACAACCCTTCCTAGCCTTCGTAGACTGACCTAGGCTTCTTAGGGTAGCTAGATACTAACCTATCTAGATATTACCAAACCAGAACTCTAGGTATCTAGCCCATCCAGTCCATCTTATCCCCATTTTGGTCACTCTCAACATTACCTTAAGGTATCATGAGACACCCTATTGTATCTTGAGATACCACCCTCCTAACACTATCCAACTATACTAGCTCACCCCTCCATACTCCTAGTGTCTTAGAGTATCACACTCACTAGCTCTATAGGATACCAACTTATCTAGTACACTCACTAAACACACCACACTAGGCCCACAACTCTCAAATCTAATATCTCAATCCTAACTAACACTAACATATAAGCTAACAATTCTAACTAACAAATATCTAACAACTTGCTAGCAAACTCTATATAACAAGGGCTAACTAATAAAGGAAAATGGCTAAATGGAAGGGGGCTAATTTCTAAAGGAAAAAAGGGGTTAAATGGGTTAAAACTAATGGCTAAAAGGCTCAAAAAGCTGCCAATAAGCTGCTGCTTACTTCAACTGCTTTTGTTGCTGCTGCTTACTTCAACTGCTTTTGTTGCTGCAGCTTACTGCAACTGCTTGCTGAAGTTGCTGTTGCGGCTTGCTGAAGCTGCTGCTGCTTATGCTGAATGTTGCTGCTGCTTATGCTGAAAGCTGCTGCTGCTTTTGCTTATTGCTTATCACTTACTTTTATATATATATATATATATATATATATATATATATATATATATATATATATATATATATATATATATATATATATATATATATACACACACACACACAAGAATATATATTATGATACAATCTGATACATATAAGAAAATGTAAAGACAAGCAATAACACATCTCTAACATGTAAAAATCTAAGATTAAAACATGTATTAAATTATTCAAACACAAGTGTGTCTAATATTGGGGGTTTCCCACATGGACACAACAACACATCAAGGACACTCCTAATATCTTCAAATGGACACAAATGGAGACACAACCATGGGGGTCATTCCTATGGGTTCAAAATGATCCTATATGCATGAGAGTTCGATTTAGAGGGTAGATTTTACCTTCCGGGAGGCGAAATCTCAAGGAACTCCTTCTGATACGGTACCGACACGAAAGGATCTCCAAATGGACACGAACCAATGCCAAATCCTTCCAAACTTGGCTAGCACCCTCTCTTCATAGAGTAGAGAAGAAATGATGAAGATTTGATGGAGGAAAGGATTGATTTGGAGATGAAATCAATGGAGGTTTCTCTCAAATTTGGAGAAGAACAAAAGAGAGAGAAATTTGTGGCTAAGAATGAAAAGAAAGTGACTCACCCCTATTCCTTCATGGCCGGCCATATGTGGCTATGTGTCCCATTTTGAAAAGTCTAAATGCCCTCTAAAATCTCCTATTGGTTCGACTTAAATTAGGGTTTTGGTTTGAGGCTAAATTAGTCGAGTTTGAGTCTCTAATCAACCCAACCTAATCATGAATATTTAGTCTAAATATACTAACTTAAATATTATCATGTGGGCCATGTCTAACTAATGAATGGATCCCACTAGAGTCAAAGCTATCCCGGGTCTCCGTTACAAGTCGGATTGAGTTGGAATTCAAACCCGACTCAAATAACCCCAAAATAATATCATAAATAATAAAATAAATCCAAAATATTCTAAAATGAAAATGACCAAAATACTCCTGTTCTTGAAAACTGGGGGTGACACCAAGATTAGGCCGAACATGATAAGTCTAAATACAGTCCACTTGACAAATATCAGAAATCCGTATAAGTATCCTGAAAAATACGTATAACGAGAAACGTGAGTGACACCTCTACCTACCATAAAAGAATTTCATCATTGAAATTTAATCAAGAGGCTAGAGGTGTCGGGGCAAGCTATGCTAATTACAGGCAATCTTCGACTAGTAGTCAATCAAACAATCATTCATACAAGCAAGAAATTAAAATCATAAGGCATAATGAAGACATTATACCTTATGAGTCAAACAGGTGTGGATATCGTGATCGGATATCATCCTCACGTTCCCACGTTGACTCACCCAAAGAGTGATGACCCCAAGCAACACAGACTAAACTAATAGTCTTTTTCTTGAGTACCTTCTCTCTTCAGGCCAATATGGATACGTGCCTTTCCTCATACGAAAGGTTGGTACCAACAACCAATTCTGAATGATTAAGGATATAGCTCGGATCCGGGATATACCATTGTAATTGGGATACATGGAATACGTCATGTACCTCACATAACGACGACGGAAGAGCAAGACGATAGGACACATAACTTACTCGCTCGAGAATATCAAATGGCCCTATATACGAAGGACTAAGCTTTCTTCGTATGCCGAAGTGAATGATGCCACGGGTAGGCGAGATCCTAAGGAATACGTGGTCGCCGATAGAAAACTCAAGAGGACGCCGATGAGAATCGGCCCAATGGCGTTGACAATCTTGGATAACTCGAAGATGATCTCTAACTTGTCTGACCACCTCGATAGTCTTAGTGATCATCTCTGGACCAAGCATCTACCTCTCGCCAACATCATCCCAGGCTAAAGGGTATCTGCACTTTATACCATACAGTACCTCAAATGGTGCCATCTGGATATTGGCCTGGAAACTGTTATTATCGAAAAACTCTACTAGATGTAGGTGATCTTTCCAAGAACTAGCAAAGTTAAGTATGCAAGATCGTAATATTTTTTCAAGAGTTTGAATCGTGCGCTCAGACTAAACATCTGTCTGCGGATGATAAGCTGAACTAAACTTGAGATGAGTCCCCAAACTCTCTTGAAGACTCTGCTAAAAGTGCAATATAAATCTTATATCTCGGTCTGACACGATACTGACTGAAACTCCATACAATCTGACTATCTGCCTGAGGTACATCTCTGATAGCTGATCTGTCGATTGACCAATTCTAAAAGGAAGAAAATGAGCTACCTTAGTGAGTCGGTCAACTATAACCCATATAGTATCTCTTCCAGCTGGGAATTTAGGTAACCGAGTTACAAAATCCATGGTAATATGCTCCCACTTCTACTCTGGGATCGATAAAGGTTGAAGAAGTCCAGCTGGCCTCTGATGTTCAGCCTTAACTTGCTGGCAAACTAAACAACAAGAGACAAACCGAGCTATCTTCCTCTTCATGCCATTCTACCAAAAATGCTGACGAATATCATGATATCTTTGTGCTACCCGGATGAACTGAATACTATAAACTGTGAGCCTTTGCTATGATCTCTCGCCTGATGTCACCACTGAGTACACAAAGATGCCTTCTATGTCGGAGAGTATCATCTTCGTGAATACATAACTCTTCTCTCCTTCTTGCTTCGTATTCTGCCCTAAGCCGCTAAAGCTTAGAATTCGTTGACTGAGCCATCTTGATCCTCTCAACTATACTGGACTGAACTTGTATACTGGCCATCAATTCTTTACTGGTAGGGAGAACTATCTCTATACCCATCTTCTGAAGATCTGCTAATAACTCTGGCTATGCTGTTAGAAAATAAGCTTCCGCTCTTCTACTTAATGCATTTGTGACTACGTTGGCCTTCCAAGGATGATACTGCAAGTTGATATCAAAATCCACCAATAACTCTAGCCATCTTCTCTGACGCATATTAAGATCCTTCTGGGTAAACACATGCTTAAGACTCTTCTGGGTAACCACATACTTAAGATCCTTCGACGGTAATAGCCCGCCAATCCTAGGAAATTCGAATCTCTGCTACGGTACTAGGTACTGGCCATGTATCACGCCCCATAACCAGAATACTGGCAAATAGGAACGGACCAGGCCAGCTACTTATACCAAAGTACTCCAGTACTCCAAAATATGTATAAGCTATCAAGACATGGGGGTTACTACTACAATCCAACAGTCAATCCCAAGAATCCTAGGTATCTTAATCACATGTAATTATACAATGTGCAAGAAGTATGATCATCAGTCATAAAATTGTAAAGCGTCCCAAACTATATATACATGGATGATCACGAAGTTAGTAATACAAAGTGAAGGACTAGCAAGAGTAATAGTCATACATGATAAGCTCTAGCTATAGTCTAGAATATGCAAATCATGTTTAGGCCCGTAGGCTACATGTCAAGATCCAAACCATGAGCTAAACACGTGCTCGGAGTCTAAATGCCACAAAAGAATAATGTACATAACTAATGGGAGAATGAAATAGAAAATCCACTAAGATACTCTGGTGCTCCGGGTAGTCACCGCCGAGTAGATGGTACAGAAGATCCTCTGGGCTCCTCTATCAGATCTGGACAAACAAAACCAGTAGGGTCAGACCCCCAATAGCAAGTACCACAAAGGAAGCCAAACTATGAACTAAAACCAACAATAACTAACATAGAAATGAGTAGAGACATAAATAAGTAAAAATAGATCGAGACTCGTGCACTACCAATGCACTTATCCCGAGAATAGAAAAAACAATAATAAAAGCAACCTGGAACATAGGGTAAATAACATATGACATAATGTAAATTGTGGATATGTAAGGTAAACGAAAACATGTAAATATGTAAAATAAACTGAGTATGTGAGCATGTAAGAGAAAGGGTGCATATGAGCATGTGAGATAACTGGGACATGGGAGCATGTGAGAACTATATAGAACGACAATGATAAGATAACTTAGAAACTATTCCGAAACTCAAGTTACAACCCATAAACTAAAAAAGGACCGGGGTTGTAACCGTTTTCCCGAACAGAACTTCGTCTCTAATCAATGTATAGCATAAAGATCATTTATGGCGTGTGAGTACTGAATAGGACGACAAATGAATAGATGACTTGGAAACTAATCCGGAACCTAGGTTACAACCCGTAAACCAAACAAGGACCGAGGTTGTAACATTTCTCCTGAACAGAACATAGTCCTTAATCATTTCTCGACAAAAGTAAAGCATAAACAACAATGTACCGAATTAAACATAGGGACACTGCCTAGACAAAACTAGAAGACTAGACTCTATACAACAATCACGACCAAGCAATGAGCACGGCTTTATACATTAGCTAACTACGGTTATCACAATCCTAATTACTAACAAGATGCACTTTTGAGAAATCCAATCCTGTCCTGCAGACTACTCGACTTATCCAGGCCAAAAGGAAAAAAAGGTAATGGTAGATACATCGCCAGGGAGACAAATGTATCCAAGATCTAATAGTGGGTACATCGCCCAGGAGACAAATATACCCTATAGACATAAATAATAGTGGGTACATCATCCAGGAGACAAATGTACCCTACAGACATATGCAATAGTGGGTACATCACCCAGGAGACAAATGTACCTTATGGACATATACAAGGTGCAACACTAGACGGCATACTGGAAGTGTGCTTATCAAGACAGATAGCTCCAAACCCATTCAGGTTGGGGCCGAGACAAAGAGCTTGCAGGTAACTGGAAAATTCTCTCTCCCAATGATCTAGATAATCAAGCTAGTTGTTTAGTCCTTAACATTTTTTTTGTTGGAAATCTGGGTGTGGCATTCCGTAGAATCCATCCTAGATATGCAAGATTGGACAATACAAGAAAGTGTAATATAACAAGCCACAACAAGAAAATATAATAAGATAGAACCTAGGAGTACGCTACAACGAGCCACTATAGAGAAAATAGGGAGTGCACCATGACAAGCCACTATCATATAAGCAAGAAAATACATGTACAAGAGTGCACCACGACGGATCAGTATCTAGTAAGTAAAGAAGACATGTAACATGAGTGCGCCACGACGGGCTACTATCTAGATTAAGCAAAGAAAAAACATAAATCATGAGTGCATCCCGACGGGCCACTATCAAAGAATAAACAAACATGTCAATAAGGATCGCATGTAGAAAGAATTAGATAAAAGATATATCATGGTATGGGAGAAGGAATAAATAAAAGTAACTACTTGACATAAAACAATAATTGAATATCTGCTAGTGTTAAGAATATAAGGGGCACAATTATTTTCTAACTGTACAAAATTATCTAATTATGTTAAGAAATTTATTTTTATTTAAGAAACATCAAATATTACCAAGTACATAAAATATGCCAAAAGATCAACTATGATTGAAAACATCAGTCACATATGAACTCCAATTAAGACGAAACGTGAAGATTCTTGAAGCCAAGATAAGGATCTACAACTTTCATGTTTTAAGTTTTTCAAGATTCTAACTACAAAATAGCTTAAACGAGCAACAACAATCATTCAAGGGAAACTGCGCACGGGCAAAAGGCACATGGCACAAGGTGCAAGGCGTATGGGGTACAAGGTGCATGAGGTGCGCGAGGTACAAGGTGCATGGGATACAAGGTGCACGGACCAAAAGGTGCACGAGGTGCAAGGTGTGCAGACCAAAAGATGTACGAGGTGTAATGTGCGCAGACCAAAAGGTGCGCAAGGTACAAGGTGCACATACCAAAAGGTGCGCGAGGTGCAAGGTGCGCAGACCAAAAGATGCACGAGGTATAAGGTGCGTGGACCAAAAGGTGTGCGAGGTGCAATGTGCGTGGACCAAAAGGTGCGCGAGGTACAAGTTGCATGTACCAAAAGGTGCACGAGGTGCAAGGTTTACGGACCAAAAGGTGCGCGAGATGTAAGGTGCACGGACCAAAATATGCACGAGGTGCAAGGTACGCGGACCAAAATGTGCGCGAGGTGTCATCCCTACCAGCAAGCTTTTAGCCATAGAGTTTTAAAAACTTCTAATGTCCATAACTTGGCCTAGAGGACTCAAAATTGGACAAAACAAAGGTCTAAACTGAATGAAATTAAATTCTCTACAACATTTAACAAGTAGTTTTCAAAAACAACAAAGTTTAAGAGATCAAAACCAAGAAAAACTAAAAAACTATAAACTTAGATCTACAAAAATATAACCATCACTATTAAAATACAACAAATTAGCAACGGCCATATCCGTCGCTAATCCGTCGGCAAATCGACTTAGCGACGGATTATCGACAAAATTTGGCTGAAAAACTCCGTCGGGAAATAGCCCGTCGCTAAGCTGTCACCATTCGACTGCTTAGCGACGGATTGCCGTCATCAAGAATCGTACATTTAGCGATGAATTTTCGTCAAATCAAGTATCAGAGATTTTTTGATACTACTTTTTAGCGACAGACAAGTCCGTCGGTAATATGTCAATAATCCGTATCAGAGATTTTATGATACGCAAAATCTGTCGCTAATTCGTCGCTAGTCGTCGCTAATACTCGACGGAAGAACGACGGTTTAGCGACGAAAATCCGTCGCTTAGGCTCTGAAAATCTTTATATTTCCAGAACCTTGTCGACGGATAATCCATCTCTAATCCGTCGACATCCTTCGTCAACTAGAAATTTTCCAGTTAGCGACGGAATATTTCGTTACTCAGTCGTCGCCTTCCGTCGCTTGGTAGTCGCAAGTCCATCGCTAAATGGAAAAGTTTTGAATTTTTTTTTACATAAAACAGAGCATTCCCTGTTTGTACAACATCCGAAACATCGAAACATCACAATATGCATCACATCTCACACAAACCAACAAACCAATATACATCACACACCAATTTACAAATATCTATCACAAATACATCGCACAAACCAACATACATCAATGAGACCCGGAGCAACCCTCCGTTGAATTTCTAGATAATAACCAAGTCTAGATAATAGCATCCAGAAACATCCAAGTCTAGAAAATTACCACGTCTAGAAAATAAAAAATATCAAGAGTTGTAAAACCATCCAAGTCAAACCCAGAAATAAGTCTACCGAAAATAAATCCGGTCAAAAATCATATCATATATATATCTACTGTCCTCTTCGTAGGCACAGAGAGATCTCCCTCTTCAGCCACTGCGCATAAGTAGGATCCACGCCAGCAAGATCAATATCCAGAGGAGATGGATGACTGGAAATCCCGGTACAACTGCCCTCTGGTGCCACCACCTCCTTCACAGCTATCTCGGCTTTAGGAATCACTTCCTCCTGAATAGTAGAAGGAAGTTCTTTCTTGACCTTCATCTCTGCAGTAGGTACCACTACCTCCTCAGCAGGAGGAGGAAGCACTACCTCCTCAGCAGCAGGTGGTACCACTACCTCCTCAGCAGCCATTTGTGCCTCTCTCAAGCGACGTGCTCGGGTCATAGGTGCCATCTGGTAAGATTGATGGAGACATGGAGATTAATTAGGGATTAAACAAAATGACAGTATTAGACGTGTAATATGGAATATTCATTGTTGTATGAAAATTAATTAGTGGTTAAACATATTTTACATTTTATTTAATTTTCAATCATCTTCTGAAAATTCATCTTCTTTGTCCTCCGCGTCCTCATCTTCCTCTTCCTCTTCATCTTCGCTTTCATCTATTTTATTTTCCTCTTCGGATACTTCAACCTCTTCTACATGATTAGATGTGTAATATGGAACTCGTAACCACCTCCAATGATGAATGACCCTCTAACGATGAATGAGCCTCAGCGGTCTTGCTATAAACTTGAAGCCATTAACGACATAGTCTGACAGTACAAAATGAGTCTCACAACCAGGATATAGAGGAGTATCTGCATCTTGAAATATATCATAGAACTCCTTCGCCTCGGGATTAGGATCCTCCGGATCAAAATTAGTCCCTGCCGCATCGTACACCATATCTTGTCTTTCCGCATATAGTTCACCTTGCGTTGACCACAGGCCGTAATCACGTGTGAAACCCTTACGGGTCAAATAATATCTCACAGTCACCACTTCTTCATAACGTCTATTGCGACAATTACCATATGTCACGATCAACGAAGTAACGATCCATCGCAGGTTGGATGTAAAAATCTGCATCGTAAGACAAAGTAAACAGAATTACAATTAAAAATATATAGTCCGATACCGATCCCCCCTCTACTTCGTCGCTCTACTTCTCCTGCTTCTCAAGAAGGTCCTCTCTCTGACCCCCCCTCTACTTTCCTGCTTCTCATTCGACTCTCTCAGCCTCCAATTCCGCATCATATGATATCCATCTCAACCAAAGAGTAGAGAAGTGTGAAAATATTAATATTAACCAAGGATCGGTATCGGAGTCGGTATCACCATGAATCTCAAGGCTTGTTCTACCAGAGCATAATATAAAACCAAACGTGAAGCAGAGCATCACATTCATAATATTAGAAGAAAAGAATTTACGATTGGTGGTAGGGCGAGCCTGTCACGACCCGCACCCGCTTTTCGGATATGAGACGTGTCCAAGCCAACCTATGCCGCAGAGTCGGCGGTAGAACGTTGTCACGGCCAAGATGCTCAAAATCACAAAATATAACATTTATTGCTCATTCACATTATTATGTCAAATCATTATTGCAAGATTTATATTTAAAGAAAAGTATAAAGTTCTTACAAGTAATAAAAATAATATCACATCTATCTAATTTCTAGGTTTTGGTCCGCAAGTACACCCATATCTTCCATGCTAAGTGAAGCCACAACTAAAATAAAAAATGTTGGTTTCCAGTCAGGAATGGAATAAGCACACAAACCGACGGCAATCCAAAAATACAGTAGAATTCACAAGTCATGAAAATAGCATATGTGATACGAAACTAGGAAGTAACTAATGTCATGGCATGTGGTGAAGAAAACAAGAAAAATAAGTAAAAGACAACTATCTATGTGTTTTGAAATATCTGGTTTGACATATGAACGACTATGGGGTAAATACGGCACCCTGCACGTGTCGGGTGCAGCTGCTATCATTCAAGATCAAACATTTTAGGATATTTTTGGGTAGTTCACACGTCTACTAGGATACTTCCCCGCCTAGCTAGTACTCATGGAATCAAGTCACAAGCATGGTAATCATGTAATGACAGTCAAGAAGTACAATAAATCCATGATACTAATCTCCGTGTGACGAGCGTGTCAACAAGCAACAAGACATATGTATAAACATTAAACATAAAAACTACTATGAATCAATAAGCAATCAGAAAGTGTACTTGCCTGTGGTCCTTAGCTAGCGAAACCGATAATTCTGTGGGGTTCAAAATCGTCCAATTGGCATCTGGGTCGATATGGAAAATTTTGAAATTCTCGAGAAAATGAGAAGTAGGATTAGTCGCGATCGAAAATGACTTACATAGGAAATTGACTTAGAAACGATAATTCTTATTTAGAAAATTATATATATCTACTTATAAAATATTTATAAATTACTCATAATTCCTTCGAAGCCCAACTAAGCACTTATTATTCAAAATAATATATACATATATTGTTTTTTGAAATTATTATCCAGAACGACTTTACTAGGGTAAAGTCAAATAATATTTTTAAGGCTCAAATAACACTCAACTATTTTGACAATTAAAGAAACCATTTATATATTCATTAGTCTAAGAAACATATATTTCTTTAGGAAAGTATCTATATTGTTAGAACCATAATAGGTATTTTTATAAATACCAAGCCCTTTTGAAAAATATAACTATTCATATAAATTAATCCTATTTGACTTAGCCAAATTAAAAGCAACCCAAATACACTTATAATCCCATGGTATTAAACCAAAATCCCAATTATTCAAGAGAACCCAAATTAAATATAAAACCCATATCATATGTGGGCCTAAAATCATTTATAAAATAACCGGAAATACCCATTAGAATTAAGCTCAAATAGTTTGATTAATTAGAAGCCCATAACGATTTATATATACATATATATATTAGTCCAAAATTATAAATAATTACCGAAAACATTTATTAATAAAACTAACCATGATAAATTCCAAAAATTCTAATTTTTTATTATCTAGATAAAACCGAATACTTACAAATACCCCCAATATATATATATATATATATATATATATATATATATATATATATATATATATATATATATATATATATATATATATCCAAAAATCCGAAGGTTATATAAGCCCATAGATAAAAGCCCAATTGTTTTGGCCCATTTAAACTTAACCAATGCACTACTCTCTCTCTCTCTCTCTCCACACATAATCATTGGAAGAGAGAACAGAGAGAGAGAGAGAGATGGAACTTACGGAGGGTTTCAGAGGGCTGGCCTGGCCGCGGTCGTCGGCACAGCTGGCCGTCCTCGGTGGAGACGCGGTTGCGTGATCGAGGGTAGGGGTACGCGGGAGAAGTCCCACTATGGAGGACGGTTGCGCGGCCTGCGGATCTGGGCACTCCACGGTGTCGCTTCGCGGCTCGATGTCGCATGTGGACCAAGCTGGGTACAGTAGAGCACAGAAAATAGGGCGACCCCGGTGGCTCAAGCCTTCGATCGGCAGTGCATCAGATCTAGAGGGCGGGGCTCGCGTGACGCGAAAAATGACGGAGCAACGAGGCGACTATGTGCTCGGCACCTCTACGGAAAAGGCGAGGGGTACAACGCGCAGGAGGGGCAGGCGCGACGGCTCGTCTAGGAGGACATTGGCGGAGGTAAGGTATTGGGGTGATGGTACCAGTGTCTGATGGTGTTTAATGGTAGTGGTTCTAGATGGTGGCTAATATTGTCGATGGTGGCGTGGTGTTGCTGTTGCTGAAGGTTCTATGGGTTGATGGTTGTTTGGTACTGATGTTTTGTTATAGATGGATGTGGATACAGATTCGGACACTCGGGGTTGGACCCGACTGACACGGTGCACACGGACAGATTTTCTGGTTGTGGACACAAAATTATGGTTTTTGATGTTAACAGTTGTGGTGATGTCATTCTGTGTATTGGATGTTTGCACTGTGGAGAGGAGGTCGATCGAAGGGGATGAGGACATGGAGATGGCTATGATGGAAAGGCGGTCTACGACAGCGTTGGCACACATGAGCGGTATCAATGGTGTCGACCACAACTGAGCTACCCTTGAACTGATGTTGATTTCTTTCTGACTCCGCCGGCTTGGCGAGGCTCTGGAAAATAGGCCAAGATGGATAGAAGAGATGTTGAGCAGTACTAGTAGTAGGAAGTATGAGGATTTTCTAGGTCGAAGAGGAAGTGATTTCTCCTTTGCGTTTGTATATACATATATATATTCCAGGAGAGCAAAGAATGGAAAGGGTTTGATTCGTGGTTTTGTGCTTATCTCTTCACAAAATCATAGGCCAGAGATAGAGGTAGGGATATGGATATGGTTAGAGAGGATTTAAACTATGTTTAACGTAGAATCGACTATTTAAAGATTTAGATGAGTAATACTATACATGTTGATTGGGGTTGGAATATTTAAAGAAAATTAGAGTATAGGTTGAAAGAATCAATCAATTAAACAATCAACATAATAACTCTAAAATAACCTTTAATGTTATCAAGTGACCTAGTCATTCAAATCTTAATAAATGTTTTACAAAATTAGTTAAGTCTATGTTTGATATTACCAATTAACTTAAATTATATATATAATCAAATCCTAATCAAAATATGTTTTGATATTATCTAATATATTTTCTAAAATAGTTGATGTCGTCAAATAATTGTAAAAATATTTTTATAATCCCAGAAACTAAATTTAAGAATACTTGGTAAAAAATCTTTTTATGGTTTCACAATACTTTATGATTTTCAAAACCATTTTTGAACCCAATCTTTTGAAATATCAAAATTGATAACCAAAGACCTATTGAAAATTATAACGAAATTCAAAAATTTATTTTTTTGAAAATCTGGGAAGAGGAGTTACAGAGCCAGAATCCTATGAATTTGTTCATAGGATTCTGGCTCGCCCTAACACCAATCGCAAATTTTTTCCTTCTAATATTGTGAATGTGAAGTAAATTAAATTTTCAACACTTATCTAGCTACTACTAAGATATTGTATAATTATCCTTCTAGGATACTCACTCTATACCAAGGTTCGCAGTATCGACAAGGTTCTAAACGGCGGTAGGCGGGTGTGCGGCAGAGAGAGTCCGCCTACCGTCTAAATATCGCCTAGACATAAGCGATCAATACTGATACTCATAGAAATAGTCCGATACCGACCCCCTACTTTCCTGCTTCTTATTCGACTCTCTCAGCCTCCTATTCCGCATCAGATGATGTCCATCTCAATCAAAGCGCAGAGAAGTATAAAAATATTAATATTAACTAAGGATCGGTATCGGAATCGGTATCACCATTAATCTCATGGCTTGTTCTACCAGAGCATAATATAAAACCAAACGTAAAGCAGAGCTTCACATTCACAATATTAGAAGGAAAATTTTTTTGATTGGTGGTAGGACGAGCCAGAATCCTTGTGATAGGTCCTGTTCCAGGTCAAAAATATAGTGAAATCATCTTTCCTATTCTTCCCACGACCCCACTATGAAGAAAGACGTTCACTTCTTAAAATATCCGATATATGTAGGTGGGAACAGGGAAAGGGGTCAGATTTATCCTGATGGGAGCAAGAGTAACAATATAGTTTATAATGCTACATCTGCAGGGGGGATATGAAATAACCATAGTGGATATATTGTTACTCTTGCTCCTATCAGGATAAATTTGACCCCTTCCCCTGTTCCCACCTACATATATCGAATATTTTAAGAAGTGAACGTCTTTCTTCGTAGTAGGGTCAGGGGAAGAATGGGAAAGATGATTTTACTATATTTTTGACCTGGAACAGAACCTATCACAAGGATTCTAGCTCGCCCTACCACCAATCATAAATTTTTTCCTTCTAATATTGTGAATGTGAAGCTCTGCCTCACACGTTTGATTTTATATTATACTTTGGTAGAATAATCCATGAGATTCATGGTGATACCGATTTCGATACCGATCATTGGTTAATATTAATATTTTCATACTTCTCTACGATTTGGTTGAGATGGATATCCTATGATGCTGAATAGAAGGCCTCATGACCCGAATGAGAAGAAGGGGAATAGGGAGGCTCACTCTATACACTCATTCGCCTATGGTATACACTCTATACACTCTTACTGATGCAAGCCTTTTGAGGTAATCAGCATTATACTAGATTTTCGAAAAAATTTATAACTCTGATAGGCCCAAAAGACTTGGCATAAGTAAATTTAATTTTCAACACTTACCTAGCTACTACTAAGATATCTTATATATATCCTTCTAGGATACTCACTCTATACCAAGGTTTGCAGTATAGACAAGGTTCTAAACGGCGGTAGGCGGGTATGCGGCGGAGAGAGTCCGCCTACCGCCTAGACACCGCCTAGACGCCTAAGTGATCAATACTGATACTCATAGAAATAGTCCGGTACCGATACCGATACCGATACCGATTCTTAAACTCATAGGAACCCCTCCATAGGTGGAATTGACTCGAATTGAACCCATAGGAACTGGAATTGAACCCTCATGACCCGAATTCAACCCTCATGACCCGAATTGAACCCATATGAACCCTTCCATAGGTGGAATTGACTCTCTAATGCTAGATCTAGGTGTTAGAAACCTTTAATTTGGTAGATCTAGATTTTTACCATGATGAATGATAAATTTTATGCTCAATTTGTGTTATTTACGAATTTTGACCATCAAGTGTTCGATACGTGTTCCCAGAGGAAATTTTGTGTCCAATTTGTGTTATGATTGTGTTATTGTGTCCACAATTGGATATTGAGTGGTTGGGTCATGATACACCATGATGTATTTTGGAGCCTATTTTGTGTCAATTTCTCAATACTATTCTAGATCTAATTGTTATATACATATATATATATATATATATATATATATATTACAATTATATATATGGTTTGGATGTTGGTGTCATAATGGTGTTGGTGTAGGAATAGAGGGGTGTTTGATATTTGGTATTTGTGATTGCGTTAGTGCATTGGTGTTGTGCTGGATAAGGGAAGTGTGTGTTGTGTGTAAGAGTGTGTCATTTATTGATGATGTTTATAGACATAAAAGTGTGGCATAAATTAAAATTTAGAGTACTTGGTATTAGTGTGTGTATAGATGGTGTGTGGGAGTGTTGAGTGTGTGCGTGTGTGTGTATACATATTAGTGTGTGTGTGTGCATGCATGTGCACTGAGATTTGTAAGGGAGTTACTACTGATAGGCTGCAGAACAACAGCGTATATATAGCTTATTGCAGCTTATTGTGAGTTACTAGTGTGTGTGTGTGTGTATGTGTGTCTATATATATATATATATAATTTTTTTTTCTATATATATATATATATATATATATATATATAAGGGAAAATATATATATATATAGGGGATAGGGAGCCCGTCGTCCTCAACCGTTGGATCGAACGGGCTCGCGTGCGGACCCCACGCAGCCCGTTCGACCCCACGCAGCCCCTCCCCTCCCCCACCCCCCGCACCCTGGCCCCCACCCCCTCATCCCTCCCGACCACCAAGACCCCCCGGCCCCCCTCCGCTCCCCTACCCCCCCCCCCACCCGCGACCTCCCCACCCGTCGACCCCCAACCTAAACCCCCCTCCCGGCCGGGCCCCCACCCCCCTCTCCTCCACCCCGACCGCCAAGACCCCCTGGCCCCGCGACCTCCCTACCCGCCGTCCCACCCTAAACCCCCTACCTCCTCCCCCGTCCTGACCACCAACACCCCCCAGCCCCCCTCCCTCAGCTCCCCTACCCCCCCGCGACCTCCCCACCTGTCGACCCCCTCCCTCCGGTCCCGTAAACCTCCTCCCCCCCGCGGCCACGATTCCTCCGGCGGGGTGCACCCCCCCGACCACCAAGAAAGAGAGAGAGAGACATACCTGAGTGAGGGAGAGAGAGCGCGTGCGAGAGAGAGAGAGGTGAGAGAAAATTTTGGGGGGAATAAAAAATTTCCCCCGTCGGTTCGTTTTATGTTAGGGTACAGTATTTAGCGACAGATTAGTGACGGATATATCCGTCACCAGGCCGTCGCTATACGCCGCTAGTTTGCCGACGGATAATCCATTGCTATGTGGTCGCCCAAATTTTGTGCCAATTTTTCTAACATTTTCTCACAAAATATTGGCAACTAGGCGACGACATAGCGACGGGTTATTTTTTCGTCGCTAGATATAGCGACAAATTTTACCCTTAAAATTAAAAATAATAATTGGCTGCAATTCGACGGAAGACCATCGTTGTTTTATCGGAACTCCGTTGCTATTAGCGACGGAATACATCCGTCGCTAAAACGTTGTATTTTGGTAGTGCATCAAAACCAAAATCTCCAAGTTCTAAAGAGGTTTAGAATCAAGCAAGGAAGACAATGAAATAAATAAAATGGGAAAATAATAATGTTCAAGATTTGGCAAGATGTACTTGCCTAGGGTTGGGGGAGGAGTAAATGAAGAAGAAGATGAAAAAATAAATGAAGTAATAAAGAGAGAGAGAAGTTGGTTTTTATACAAAACCCTTCTCATCTAAAACCAACCCAAACCAAGCCATGCCAAGTTGAACTAAACCAAAATAAACTAAGTCAAGATTAAACCAAGTCAAGGCTAAGAAAGACAAGTCAAAATATGGGTCACCTGACAAATGTCAGAATCCCGTATACGTATATTGAAAATATGTATAACCAAAAATGGAAGTGACAGGCATGCCATTGGTATACACCGGTATACTGGCGGTATGCCGGTCAAGAAGAAAATCTATAAGTTGGAATTTTCTTAAAACATTTGAAAAACTAAGAAAATACAAAATACAGTACAAAAATACGTATTTGTATATAAATATCGATACTGTGAGACAAGTTTCACAACTCTCCCATCCTTAGAAAAAAATTCTGTCCTCGGAATTTTTTAATGCTAGTCGAGCATGATAGCCAAAACAAAAACTCAAGAAAATATAACTATCTTAATAAAACAAAGTTAAACGAAGGCAACAGTAATATAAATAAATGCGTAAGCAATAAATGAAGGCAATAAATGAAGATAATATTAATATAAATAAATGCGTAAGCAATAACACAAGCACAATCAAGAAGGGATGGAGGCATATGAATAAATATGTCGCCTGAGTAAGTTGAGTAGGGACCCGCCCTCGCTGGCCTACGCTGACTCCTAAATAGATAGGGATTAAGTCTCAAAGTAAGTCAGTACCAATGACTTATTCTACGACATGACTCTACCTAGGACGTATCTTCGTAGTCGAGACATGAGATATGTATCATGTATCTCAAGATACGAAGACAAAAGAGTGGGACGAGAAACTCTCATTCACTCACCGAATAAGTCAAGCCAATCGTTGCACTCCTGATATCGACGGAATACAAGGCTGTCGACAAGAACCCAAGATATACTTCCACTACCTGGCCGTTTACTGAAGGATGAATCAAAATGACATAATTGAAAGAAGACCATAAAGATGGTACCCGAGACTCCTTAGGTACTACCCTCATGCTGATACTAGAGCTGCCCCTGAGGCTGCATATACAACCGTGCTCTGCGCTGCCTGACCCACTGAGCTCGCGATGTGTAAAACCCCTAAAATTTCTACTATATTTTTTCTATTTTATTAAATTTTGTACTGATTTAAAATTTTATAATATACGTCGCGTAGTCGTATTATACGTCGCGCACGAAATTTTATTTTCTTTTTGAATTTGCTCGACGAGTGCGATTATGTGCGAGCGTACATAATTTAGAAAAAATATTTTTTTCTATTTTCAAAATAAAATATAAAATAAATATTTTTAGTTATCATACTAAAATTTTCAAGTTGACGATTTTATTTATGAAAGCCTTTTTTGTTTATAGCAGTTACTAAAATAATATTCTTCATAAATATTATTTTAATTATTTATTAGTGCATT
Source organism: Iris pallida (assembly GCA_029216955.1). Lineage (NCBI taxonomy): Eukaryota > Viridiplantae > Streptophyta > Magnoliopsida > Asparagales > Iridaceae > Iris > Iris pallida. Next base: position 23,309,538 of record JANAVB010011800.1, read on the forward strand.
TAAAATAATAATATTATTTTCGAAATTATTAATATAGTATTTTTTGAAAACATATTTTAAAATTTTGTGACAATTTAAATTTTGATTTGAATCTATGGAATGATTTAAATAAATAAATTAATACCTATATTTAATATTGATTTGATTTTAAACTAAAGGAATTTAATTGAATTTAAATTGAATTTGGATTTAGATTGGATTTGGATTTGAATTTGGATTTAATTTATTTGTAGCTATTATCTAAATATGGTTTAAACAAACCCAAGCCTTATCCTAATGGGAATTCCCACATCCTATATATAGGCAGGTACCCCTCCATAATTTTCATCTACAACCCCATTGTGTACCGTGTCCGTGCCTCCCATCCACTAAAACTTTTCCCACTACAAATACATATTTCATCCCGTCCGACAATCCCGGACGTTCACCCAGACGTGTCGGATACCCCCGACACGGACTTCTCAATCGTCCAGCCACCACCACCGGCACTTCGGCCTCCACCTCTCGGTCCCGGCCCAACACAGCTATACCAGCCACCCGCTGCCACCACCATCTCCGTCGTCATCATCACATCCCCGCCACGACTGTCCCCGCTCCACCACCAACCAATCCCTATCCTCAACACCCCCGACGCCATCACCACCGTCATCCCCACCACGAACCACCACAGAAAGGAAAAAGGGGGGAGAACCCGTACCTCGCCTGACCGCAGCACCTCGCTCCTGGCCGAGCGCCGCCACCATCAAGATCCTCCTCGTCGCACCCGTCCCGGGACTGCCCAGCCTTCGCCTCCGCGCCAGGCGGCAGCCGCCGGTGGAGAGCTTCCTCCAAACCCCTTTTTCTACCCGCCTCTGCTAGGGCCAGCCGTACACCCCTCCGTGTGCTGCCACCGCCACGAGTAACGCGGCCAGCCACCGCGCCACACCGGCAGCCGACCGCGTGACCGCTCCTTTTCCGCGGTGCACACCTCCTCCGCCGACCCCCACGGCCGCTCCTCTTCCCCTGACTCCGCCGCCTCCATCAAACCCCCACCGGAGCTCGATGCCCAAATCCCAGTGCCGAGCGTCCACCGCCGCGGGTCCGACCATTTCTCCAACCCCGGCGCGCGACCGCCCTGTCCACGCCGCCGGACCTGAACACTGCGCCGCCTCCTCAACGCCGGTAACCATCTACCGCGAGCCGCTTGCCTCCCGCCGTCAGCGAACTCCAGATCTGCACTCTTCCTCCGGCGCTCGATCCCCCGCGCGCGGTTCTCCTTCCGCCGATGCCGGTGAAGGCTCTGGTAAACCCACCCTTCCTCTCTCTTCTCTCGTCAATCTCTCTCTCTCTCTCTCTCTCTCTCTCTCTACTGTATCGGGATGAAGAAAAGAAAAATGGGGATAGGATTTAAGCAAAGTTTTTATTATTAGTATAAGTATTATTAATAAAATCATTATCATTATTATTAATATAATTATCTTTATTAGTTTTAATTTTATTATCATTATTATTATTATTATTATTATTATTATTATTATTGAATTTTGTTATTAAGGATATTATTTTTTTATTAAAAGAAACTAGAAATAAATAAGTATATATAAACATTTACAAATATGTATAAAAATTGGGTTTATCATTTTTTTTGCATTCAATTTCTTATACAAATTTTTTTTTGACTAAAAATATAAATGTAGCTTCCAAAATTATAAATAAATTTTAGTATTATTTTCAAATACTTATCTAGCTAATAAAATATAGTTTTTCTACCAAAATTTATATTTTACGAACTTACAATTTAGGTTAAAAAGGATTTTTTTTCTTCAAGTATTTATCTAGATATATAATAAAAATGTGGTTTCCTAAAAAATGGTATATCTATATATATCGATTATTTTCAAGTAGCTATTAAGAATTATTTTGGTTAATAAAAGATATTTTCAAGTGTTATGAATATTTTTCTAAAATAAATACCTTTCTCCTCAAATCTCCGCTAGTTGTCACACTTACTTATGACTAAATCATGTTTTCCTATTTTTCTGCAACCTCGAACCATTACACACCGAACATGGCTATTGGACAATCAAAACTTGCCGGATTATTGCACCGTACTCGGCAACACACCAGACGACTGTTCAGGCAAGACACCTTGCCTTTACTGTTTAAATTTCCTGCTCAATACCATGCATATTGTGTTTATTTTCAAGTTGTTTCTTTCTAAATTATATGTAGATACAAATTACATTATTTATAAAATTGGCTTAGAGTTAAGGGACTACCATCAAATTTAGGGTGTCTCATTGACTTGCCACGATTGTACACGAGTTGTGTATGAGAGTTGTGAGTATCATATAGAGGTCACTTGCGTGTGGGTTGATCCCCCATGCGCATGTGTAGGAATAACTGACAATAGATGCATGATTAGAAGACTTGACAGTTATCTATATTAAAATAGTATGGTGGAAACGACACGTGTTTGTGTGTCATGGTTACGACACACGTATAGTATCATTGGGGGGAGGGGACAGCTACTAGCGTAGGGGCTACTTTTTACACACATTTGGGAGATAGTGTCTCGGATGAGCGCTACGTGTTACCCGGTCGATAGTGTCTCGGATGAGCGCTACTTGTTGGCCACTCTTTATTACATGCTTGAGACAGCCCCTGCGTAGAACGTTGTCCTCTAAATTGAATTACACATAAAATGGTTAGGAACCTTTACCATGCATACTTTTCTGTTGAGCTTTATTTATTCAGTTATTGGCCTGATATTATGTGTCTTGTTACGTCCCTCTGAGGACCTGGTTTTTCTCCAGGTGTGTGTTTTCGTGATTTCTTGCAGGTGCTCTAGCTAAGGCCATTCCTTCCTTCGTGATGACTGCTTTTGGACTTGTCATTCTTCGCTCGACCAATCACTTTCTTTGTATATTTCTTCTCTATTTAAATTAGTTGGTAGTGGACTTTGTCTCCGCCCAACTATTGTGTACATGATAAACTCAAAATTGCTTTATATCATTATTTATCTTGTGGTTGAGATTTAGTGTCTTGGCTTTCTACATTTACAGCTTATGTGTTCATACGAGCCGTATATTTACTCGTATGTATACAGCTGGCATAATACGTATCTAGTCTCAAGTATTTGGGACTGGGGCGTTACATGTTTTTGTAGTGGCCCATGCAGGTCCAGTTTATCACTTCGGTTACTTTACTGTACCGATGTGAGCCTGTAATATAGGATTAGGGTCTAGAATCTCATCCACCTACTTGACACCCTTTCTTGACTTCAAATTTGGAACTCTCGTTCGACCTCCTTGAATTTCATCTTGCTTGACTCCTTCTACCGTAAATTCTTAGTTTCGTGTTTAGTAAGATGACTACACTAGTATATGCCCATAGGTCAAACACATGGCTAGAAGAATTTTATTGACAAATAATATCCATTGAGGTTATATTTGAGCATAAAGGCATTTATTTTTCCTAGAGATATAATTTAAGGATTGGTTAATTCCAAGTTGGGTAGTAGCATATTACTGTAGCTCCCCTTCCCGGAAACTTTGAAATATTTATTATTATTTATTTTATGGGTTTACAAATGTTCGTATTATTATTTTAGAAATTGAAGAATAGTTTCTAATTATTAAAATAGAGGTACAAATTTATATTTTATTATTAAGGTGCTATCCTATATATAGATTACAAGATTATTAGTATTTATGATATTTATGGAAAGTATTTTAGATTGTGAGTTTAAGGATATATATATGTATAATATATATATGGGGTATACATATTTTGTATAATAGAGATATGTGTGCGAATATAGATATATATTATCTATGTTTGTGTGTGTATATATATATATATATATATATATATATATATATATATATATATAAATATATATATATATATATATATATATATATATATATATATATATATATATATATATATATATATGAGGGTATGTACATGTGTATATATATATATATATATATATATATATATATATATATATATATATATATATATATATATATATATATATATATATATTGTACGTGTGTATAGATATACGTATATATAAATAGATATATGTATGTATTTACGTGTTTGGATATTTTAATGTATTAATTATTAATATAAATATATATATAAAGTTTGTATTATTATTAATATAAATATATATATAAAGATTGTATTATTAGTTAATATAAAATAAGTGACAAAAAGGATTGGGCAATGGCAGCTCAGCCCGAGCCAGCATGGGCCACGCCAAGGCCAGTAGCAGGCAGCCCGCGTTACTCCCCCAACAGAGCTCATCAACCCGAGCTTCCAAAGCCTGGACCTGACCCCCCCTATTCGCAATAACAACAGTAGATATAAATATATATTCATAGAGAGAGATCGAGATCGAGGAATCAAAACCCTAGTAATACTCCACCGCCACCCACGCCCAGGCGCAGAAGCCCTCCCTGTGCGCCGCCGCGGTGCGCCGCCGCTGCCGACCGGCTGCCCAGGCGCGGAAGCAGTGCGCGCGCGCTGGAAACAAAGCCAAAGAGACAGCAGCAGCAGTTTCAGGTATACATGTTTGCAATCGATTTTCTATTCACATGTTCCATCGTTTTATATTCCGTAAAATCCTACATGAACACAATATAACACCCTATCCATCCCTTCAACTGGAATGGGTTGGTTTGCCTTAGATAAATTATAGAAATTCCTGAAACTTTGGGAAAAACCAGCAAGGAATAGAGTAATAAAACTGTTCTGGACCCCAACTTTGAAGGCCTGTCTCGGTCGAACCGTTGATCGGATTCGAAATCCACCTGAAGGCAGTTAAATACAACCTATCGGGCTACAAAACCCATTTTATAGGAATTAGTTTCATCGACTGTACGTCGAGTAATCCGATTTCCAAAAACTGATAAAACCTGTTTTCAAAATAGAAGAAATTATGAAAAATCGCTCCACACGACGTGCGTCACGCCAATTCGGACGACGTGGTCACGTACCGAAAGGATCGAAAGCTGCGTAATGGCTTCGTGGTCGTGTGGGCTTTGGCGGAATTCAAATTGGTCGCGTGTACGCGACGAATTTGATGTGTATCCGTCGAAATTCACCTTATCGTGCACTTTGCAAATTCTCCAATTACTTTGTGCACGATCATCGGATCGAGACGAAACTTACGCCAACAGAACCGTATCGTTTTTATGGTCCTGTATGCCAAGTTTGGTCCAATTCTGAGACAGTTGAATCCGACGTCGTTTTGCGGGCCCCATGGTCCCACTCAACGGGCAATTTTGTGCACGGCCCGCCGGAATCCAACTTTGGACATACGGTTGGATTCGTATCGAAAAACTGGATCCGTAGACATGTAGTTTGACGACTTTAGAGATCGTTGGCTCTGGCACGCTTTTCGATGCAAAGCGGATCCAACGGCGGACATCGTTTTTGCCCGAAATTACCGTTTTGCCCCCGTGTCCAGAATTGGACTTAAGGACAGGCAATTCTAGTTAATTTGACTATTCTGAGAACATTGGTAATGTTTATTTCAGCTTCCGGGGACTGTTGTACAGGTTTTGACTATTGTGGTACATTGAGTAGTTCAGACTGTCGGTTTCACCAGCAGAGGACCACATGCGAGTACAGTTTATTGTCTGTATTTCGATATTGATCTTTACTATATTTCATTGATTAGTCATTGGTTATGTGATTTTTATACTCTATTATAAATTGTTGAGTAGGGAATGAGAAGTACTAAGGATGTGTGATCAGACCGTAGACATTGTAGATATCGTAGACATTGTAGATATCGTAGACATTGTAGATATCGTAGACATTGTTTATTTTTATGCAGTAGATCTCGTAGACATTGTTTATTTTTATGCAGTAGATCTCGTAGACATTATTTATTTTATGCAGTAGACTTCGTAGACATTGCTTATTTTCTGCAGTAGACATCGTAGACAGTGTTTATATTCTGCAAGTAGATATCGTAGACCGTGCGGTGTAGCACCCCAGACCGATCACATGTCAAAGGTACTTCTAACGGTGGAAAAGTATATTGGTCTATTTATTACTATTGATTTTTCTTACGGCTTTACTGTTATTTTCAAAACTCATGATTGATGCCTAACCTTTGTCTTATAGTCATTTTCTTTATTTGAAATTACATTCAGTGAATTGTGCTCGTTCCATTCCTGACTGGAAACCAACATTTTCAGGTTAGCCGTAGATTCACTTAGCTTGGGGAGCGACGGGAATACTTGCAGACAAAGCCTAGAGACTAGTTAGTTAGTTGAGTTATAGTCATTCATTTATTTGTACAAGTTTATATTTTTCTATAAATATAAAACTTGTGATCATTGTAAGTTAAATTAATTATGTGAATGAGCATTATTTGTGATTTGATCTTCATGGCCGTGACAGCGTTCTACCGCCGACACTGCGGCGTAGGCTGGCTTGGACACGTCTCGTATCCGTTTAAAAAAAATGGGTGCGGGTCGTGACAAGTTTTTGTGGTGGCCCATGCAGGATCGGTCTTCGCAAATCACGCGAACTCGTGATACTACTTAAAGTTAGTTGTACTATTGCGAGCCTGCGGCAAGGAAATGCTCATTCACGAATTAAGATTAATTTAATTTAAGTGAATGACTAGGACTAGGAGTCCCTTATACAAATTTACCGATGGGTAGTCTAGACCATGCAATTTAGGATGGGGGTTATTAATTTTGATACCTTGTCAGATCCCCATGGTTACACTATTACCTCTTGATAGGACGATATGATCCAATGTGGATATATTATTCACTTGGTGAGCCAGAGTTTCCTAGAGTAATGATCTAACCTTGATGAAATGTTCAATTCATTCTCTTGCCTCTTAGATATCATCCCCATATCTTAGTCTGAATTGCCCATTTAAAATCCTATTTTTTCATAAGGGAATAGTTTATAATTCCTGATTCGGTTATTCAAATGCGAATCTCGAAGTAGACTAATCCAAAAAATTTCTCCCACTGTGGTCGCCATTTAATTAAAATATGGAGACTATGGACTCACTGCAGCCAGCATCGCACTGGCGAGACACGACCCCTAGAGTTGGAATTTGTTTAAGAAATATAGGTTATAGAATATTGCTAGAAATATGGCTAGTGGTCCACTCTTGATCGTAGTTACCTTTGAGCCAATATTGGTTAGAGTTAAGTAATGTTCGATTTGTATCATATTTGAGTTACGAAACCAAGGGTTTACCACAGCCCGATTTTACGGGCGAGGCATAGTCCTCGGTGAAATGACTTCAGACGGGGTTACAAATTAGGGATACTGTAGAGGATAGGACGGTGCCCTGTATGTTTTATAAAATCTGAAGCCAATAGTGGTGGAAGTTCTGTGAGATTAGGTAGCGTGTCTTCCGGTCTAGCATTCCGTGGTCCTTGTGACCTATTGACAAGGATATTAATTGACGCTAATATGGTTAACCAGAATATAGAATTTAGAGACCCATAACCCATTAGTCGGCAAAGGCTTTATGGATAGGAAGATAGTAGGGAGACCGTATAAGCAAGAACACCTGGTAAAGTTTTGATTCTCTCTAAACTCGAACTACTTGTGCCACTTTTCAAAAATCTTGCGTACTTGTATCTTGACTATCTTGACCAACGCTACTATTACAGCCTAGTTTTGCAAGCTTACTTTTTTATCGAGCTTGATTCGAGACATATGTTTAGTGGGGATGCCTGCTAACTTATTGTCTAATCAGAATCAGTGTATTATGGTCTGATCAACCATGATGCATTTGGTTCGCACTTTATTTAATTACCCTACGTGGATTGAGATATAGATGTCTCTAGGGTCTCATCCACGACTGCATTGACAATTCCTCTTGAATTATATGTTCGCCCTTGAACCACGAAATTGTATTCAGTAACATCTCCCTTGAATTCTTTATTGTTTTTGTCTTTCATCGATTTGGAAAGACGAAAGCTCGTGATAGTAGAGAGATACAGAGTACTCCCATGGCTATGATAATGGTAGGCCCGAGTGTCGCTACCATCGGCCAGTCATGAGATGGAGTTACTCGTTCTCCCATCGACCCTCAAACTACTATTGAGACTTTCGAGCCAGCTGAAATTGAGAATGATTAGGGTTTTACCCTTAGTCGAAATGCCTACCTAGGAGACTATCTATCCTCAAGAGACCAAATAGTGTGAGTCTCCAATTTTTTTTTGCTAGAAGCTTGCCTTAACTTTCAACCCTTATGCCTTGACTCAACCGTCCCTCGACCAAAGCCCACAGTTTAGACATGAGATGAATAGAAAGTCTAAGGACAATAATTTACCGTGACTATGGTGGACACTCATCCCGAGATTGGTTTCCAACCAATATTACTCTAGTTATGTAAATTTTATTATTAAGACCTAACTAGTGTTGGAATACCACAGTCACTAGCTTAGCCAATACCATAGCTTAAATACCCAGTCAAATTATGATATACCAGTTGTCAACAACAATGCATGATCACTGCAGCCCATACTATTAGAACCCTTATGACCATAGCCTGACAGGTTTAACACAACTAGAGTTTCACGACTCAGTGGTTAGAAATCTTTTTAGATGATGTGCCTTAGAGTTGGTTACCCTGTCGATAACCCTTGTATACAGTGGACGAGTAGATCGTTCTATTTTTCGACCGTGTGTCATTGAACACTCTCGTTTTCTATTCATTGAGGAACGATCCTTGGCTTGACTTAGATCTACCGTATCCTGTTACGCCGTGCCTTAATCCTTATTGACAAGAGTCGAGGTACAATAACGGACTTGAAATCCTTCTAACCTCAATATTCCTAGGACCATGTCCTATTTTAAGGTGGGTAGACTGTAAGCCTTCTAGAATTTTTGGGATATACGAGGATTATCGATTGACTAGAATATTTTCCATTAGGATGATAATTAGTGTCTCATGGACTTCCACTTTCCATCAAGATCTTTTTGTGTCCCCGACCGTGTCATTAATAATCGGAGCACGAGACAACCTGTTACCTTCCAACAAATTTCATACGCAAGATCTAGACGGGTCCACCTTCATCTAGGTATATCATGTCCCACTCAAACCCGTCCCCTTGTACTCTATTTTTGTGCCAAGACTTTCAGGTAAAAAGGACTAGCTATAACCCATACCATAATACTCGTACACTTCCCGACTACAATTAGAGACTCAACCTCGACTCGAACCTTTTGACCCAATATATGGTTGTGATCTGCTTGAAGCCCACTATGCACATACCACTAGTGTGCCACTCAATAAAGGCCTCATGTGCTACTTAAACACAAAGGTCACAGAAGGCGCATTTTTGGGCTTTATGAACCTAGCTAACCAATCTGACAGGCAATTAGCTCAACCATTTGGGTGGAAACCTATTCTAAGTTACCCCAACCTAGTAGAAATAGTTCTATCATTAGGATATAGTCCAGTCAATATAGATTGAAATTCAGGGTTCACCCAACCAATGATTGAGGTCCGATTAAAGAACCCAATAAAACCCATCCATACGTATCACCATATTTGGACTATAAAATAAATTATTTGTATAAATAGGTCCCTATACATATTATGTAGTCTCCCTCTCTTAGAATGTGAAGGCTTTCGTAACCAATTTTTCATCTACCTGGAAGTCGCGATACGAACTTGTATTGCACTTTATCCCTTGCTCGTGTGGTTAAATAACCACGGAAAAGATCACAATCTTGAATTCCTCAATTTTCGTTCTATTATGGAACTTAATTTAGAATTTCGAGAACGGAACTCCTGTATTGCACGGATGGCAAGCTCCTCTAAGAACGAATAGTTCTTTGATCTAGCAAGTGACTGGACTAGAGTAGCCCACTCTAGCAAATAAGTCAATGGTTCATGAACTCTTTCTAGTTGTATCATTGGATACACTCTACCGCTCTTGAAGCTTCATGACTGCTCTCGATTATTTTTTTATCTGTCTGTCCTTCCTATTTTAGAGCGACGAGTGGTCATGCTTATTAGAATTTATTAATTATTTTAGCTACTTGTATAAATTATTGCTTGTTAAATTTTGGGTTACTTGATAGATACGAGAGGAGTTTAGATACCATATGCCTAGATAATTGTTGGTAGGACTATTAGCAACCAGTTAGAAGATTTTAAGATTTTTAGTTTGATGGAGTAGTGTGACCAAAGGTGGGTAGAAGTTCTCAAGTATTCGAAGTTATGAAATGGCTAGAAAAGGGTATAAAATAGTTTGAGTGATTAAATTTAAGGAGATTAAGGTAATAGTAGATCTCCTTTTTGAATTTTAGGAATAGTTGGATATTAGAATTTCGAGGACGAAATTATTTTTAAGGTGGGTAGATTTGTAGCTCCCCTTCCCGAAAACTTTGAAATATTTTATTATTATTTATTTTATGGGTTTACAAATGTTTGTATTATTATTTTAGAAATTGAGGAATAGTTTCTAATTATTAAAATAGAGGTACAAATTTATATTTTATTATTAAGGTGCTATCCTATATATAGATAACAAGATTATTAGTATTTATGATATTTATGGAAAGTATTTTAGATTGTGAGTTTAAGGATATATATGTATAATATATATATGGGGTGTACATATTTTGTATAATAGAGATATGTGTGCGAATATAGATATATATTATCTATGTTTGTGTGTGTATATATGTACATATATATATATGAGGGTATGTGCATGTGTATAAATATATATATATATATGAATATATTGTACGTGTGTATAGATATACGTATATATAAATAGATATATGTATGTATTTACGTGTTTGGATATTTTAATGTATTAATTGTTAATATAAATATATATATATATATATATATATATATATATATATATATATATATATATATATATATATATAAAGATTGTATTATTAGTTAATATAAAATAAGTGACAAAAAGGATTGGGCAATGGCAGCTCAGCCCGAGCCAGCATGGGCCACGCCAAGGCCAGTAGCAGGCAGCCCGCGTTACTCCCCCAACAGAGCTCATCAACCCGAGCTCCCAAAGCCTGGACCCGACCCCCCTATTCGCAATAACAACAGTAGATATAAATATATATTCATAGAGAGAGATCGAGATCGAGGAATCAAAACCCTAGTAATCCTCCACCGCCACCCACGCCCAGGCGCGGAAGCCCTCCCTGCGCGTCGCCGCGGTGCGCCGCCGCCGCCGGCCGGCTGCCCAGGCGCGGAAGCAGTGCACGCGCTGGAAACAAAGCCAAAGAGACAGCAGCAGCAGTTTCAGGTATACATGTTTGCAATCGATTTTCTATTCACCTGTTCCATCGTTTTATATTCCGTAAAATCCTACATGAACACAACATAACACCCTATCCATCCCTTCAACTGGAATGGGTTGGTTTGCCTTAGATAAATTATAGAAATTCCCGAAACTTCGGGAAAAACCAGCAAGGAATAGAGTAATAAAACTGTTCTGGACCCCAACTTTGAAGGCCTGTCTCGGTCAAACCGTTGATCGGATTCGAAATCCACCTGAAGGCAGTTAAAGACAACCTATAGGGCTACAAAACCCATTTTATAGGAATTAGTTTCATCGACTGTGCGTCGAGTAATCCGATTTCCAAAAACTGATAAAACCTGTTTTCAAAATAGAAGAAATTATGAAAAATTGCTCCACACGACGTGCGTCACGCCAATCCGTACGACGTGGTCGCGTACAGAAAGGATCAAAAGTTGCGTAACAGCTTCGTGGTCGTGTGGGCTTTGGCGGAATTCAAATTGGTCGCGTGTGCGCGACGAATTTGATGTGTATCCGTCGAAATTCACCGTATCGTGCACTTTGCAAATTCTCCAATTACTTTGTGCACACTCATCGGATTGAGACGAAACTTGCGCCAACAGAACCGTATCATTTTTATGGTCCTGTGTGCCAAGTTTGGTCCAATTCTGAGACAGTTGAATTCGACGTCGTTTTGCGGGCCCCACGGTCCCACTCAACGAGCAATTTTGTGCACGGCCCGTCGGAATCCAACTTTGGATATACGTTTGGGTTCGTATCAGAAAACTGGATCCGTAGACATGTAGTTTGACGACTTTAGAGACCGTTGGCTCTGGCACGCTTTTCGGTACAAAACGGGTCCAACGACGGACATCATTTTTGCCCGAAATTACCGTTTTGTTCCCGTGTCCAGAATTAGACTTAAGGACAGACAATTCTAGCTAATTTGACTATTCTGAGAACATTGGTAATATTTATTTCAGCTTCTGGGGACTGTTGTACGGGTTTTGACTATTGTGGCACATTGAGTAGTTCAGACTGTCGGTTTCACCAGCAGAGGACCACAGGCGAGTACAATTTATTGTCTGCATTTCGATATTGATCTTTACTATATTTCATTGATTAGTCATTAGTTATGTGATTTTTATACTCTATTATAAATTGTTGAGTCGGGAATGAGAAGTACCAAGGATGTGTGATCAGACCGTAGACATTGTAGATATCGTAGACATTGTAGATATCGTAGACATTATAGATCTCGTAGACATTATTTATTTTTATGCAGTAGATCTCGTAGACATTGTTTATTATTATGCAGTAGATCTCGTAGACATTGTTTATTTTATGCAGTAGACATCGTAGACAGTACTTATTTTTCTGCAGTAGACATCGTAGACAGTGTTTATATTCTGTAAGTAGATATCGTAGACCGTGCGGTGTAGTACCCCAGACCGATCACATGTCAAAGGTACTTCTAACGGTGGAAAAGTATATTGGTCTATTTATTACTGTTGATTTTTCTTACGGCTTTACTGTTATTTTCAAAACTCATGATTGATGCCTAACCTTTGTCTTATAGTCATTTTCTTTATTTGAAATTGCATTCAGTGAATTGTGCCCGTTCCATTCCTGACTGGAAACCAATATTTTTAGGTTAGCCGTGGATTCACTTAGCTTGGGGAGTAACGGGAATACTTGCAGACAAAGCCTAGAGACTAGTTAGTTAGTTGAGTTGTAGCCATTCATTATTTGTACAAGTTTATATTTTTCTATAAATGTAAAACTTGTGATCATTGTAAGTTAAATTAATTATGTGAATGGGCATTATTTATGATTTGATCTTCATGACCGTGACAGCGTTCTACCGCCGACACTACGGCGTAGGCTGGCTTGGACACGTCTCGTATCCGTTTAAAAAAAAGGGTGCGGGTCGTGACAATTACCGCTTCCAAAAGATAGATAGAAATTTTAATTTGATATTACAAGGTAATATACACAAAAGGAAATCTAGATCGAGGAAAACAAATTGATTTGACTTTGCATTTTAATTTTTGAAGGCCTTTGAACATTATGACTTATTAAGTTATAGCTACACATCTTTTGGAGGAATATCAATTTGATTTGAAAAGAATCATAAAATTTTAAAAGTGGAAATGTTGAGAAATCTTGGTAAAATATTTTTGGGTTAAATTATGTCATATGATCTATGAGTTATAAAGTTATTAGATTTCGAGTTTAAGGCCTTGATTATGGTTAGGTTTTGGTGAAAAAAAAACAAAAAAAAGAGAGAGGGTAGTATGTTCAATTTGCAATATATAAGGACTATTTCGAGATTGATTAGGAATTTAAATTTTGACTAGACTTGGTAGCTTAAGATAATTAAAAATTTTGGTGGAGTATCTCAAAAATTTTATTGAGAAACTTCGAGGAACTTGAAATTTAGATTAGATCATATTGGTAGAGGACCAAGAAGCAAGGAAGGTCACCCTAGTGAGATAGAAGTATTGTACATTAGATTGCCATGCCACCTATGATTATGATATTGCATATACACAAGTATAATTAGTCATCGACCAAACCAATGAACATATCTTTTGACTTACTCGACCTTCCCTCAATTCTAGATCTTTTGTCATGACCATCTAATCATTTAAAACTTGAGAAATGATTAGATTGTTCCTTGATCATACACCATCTAAGTGGCTATCATATCCCTAGAAATTGTACTCCTAATTTATTTTACCTTGATTTGTTAGAATCTAAGTTATCTTTATTCCATGCTTTAGCTCGGTCATTTATTTGGTTCGTTAATCATTATCTCATTAACTCCCACTTTCTACTTTAAGTTCTTTGGTGTCCCTATCGTGACTTTGATATTTGGAGCACAACACTAGAATTTTCCTTCCTATAACTCTCATATGTAAGACTTAGACGAGCCCACCTTCATGTTGGTATATCACGTGCCACTAAAACACGTCTCCTTGTACTCTAATTTCATATTGCGACTTTCGGGTCAAAATGACTGGACTCTAATCCCTACCGTGAAACCAATATACTTTTTAACTATAGATGAGACTCGACCTCGACTAAATTCTTTCGACCCAAGGAGTGCTCGTGATTCATTTAATTCCTTAAATACTTAACTTGTGGTTTATCTTGAATACTAAATCCATTGTTTCATCACGCTGCTAGCTTAACTCTTGCAAGTTAAGTAGAATGCCTCACAGTTTAGTGTTTCTATTGTCCTTATGACTTATTGAGGAACTTAGACTGTTTTTACTATCTAGCTTACTTATATTTTGACTAGCTCGACTAAAACGCCACAATATAGTCTAGTTTTGCATGCTTACCCTTTATCAAGCTTGTTCACGACATATGTTATTGGAAGAGCTCCCACTAACATATTGTCTAATCAGAACTGGTGCATGATGGTCTGATCAACCATAGTGCACTTGGTTCGCCTTTTGTAAATTGTTCAACGTGGATGGAGACGTAGTTAACTTGGCCCTAGAGTCTACCCCGCGACTGCCTTGGCAATTCTTTTTGAACTTATTTTGACACCTTTGAACCACGTATTCGTAATTGATGGTATCGTCAGTTGAACTCCTTAATTACGTTCGCTTTCAACTTTTTAGAAGGACGAAGGCGTCGTACTTTTCTCGGCCCTATCACGACTTTCAAATCGCTTAAATATAGGAGTAAAATCTAATTCGCTCTCTAAATCGTGCCCTCAACCTACCCTCAAGAGACCAAAATTGTAAGGTCTCAAATTTATTTTATTTTACTTGAACCCATACTATTGCTTATTGCGTGTCATCTTAAAACATTTTCCTTCTTGCGTTAATCCATGGTTATCTTCGCATTTATTAAATTCACGACACTAATGTCTGGTTTCATTCAACGTCGTTTCCTTGTCTCGCCCAATGAATTGACTGTGCTTCCTTATCGCTATACCCATGTGTTCTCTCACCCCTACTAATTCTTAATTTCGAGGACGAAATTCTTTTAAGTTGGGTAGGATGTAAAAACCCTAAAATTTCTACTATATTTTTTTCTATTTTATTAAGTTTAGTACTGATTTAAAATTTTGTAATATACGTCGCGTAGTCGTATTATACGTCGCGCACGAAATTTTATTTCCTTTTTGAATTTGCTCGACGAGTGCGATTATGTGCGAGCGTACATAATTTAGAAAAAAACATTTTTTTCTTCTATTTTCAAAATAAAATATATAATAAATTTTTTTAGTTATCATACTGAAATTTTCAAGTTGACGATTTTATTTATGAAAGCCTTTTTTTGTTTATAGCAGTTACTAAAATAATATTCTTCATAAATATTATTTTAATTATTTATTAATGCATTTAAAATAATAATATTATTTTCGAAATTATTAATATAGTATTTTTTTGAAAACATATTTTAAAATTTTGTGACAATTTAAATTTTGATTTGAATTTATGGAATGATTTAAATAAATAAATTAATACCTATATTTGATATTGATTTGATTTTAAACTAAAGGAATTTAATTGGATTTAAATTGAAATTGGATTTAGATTGGATTTGGATTTGAATTTGGATTTAATTTAGCTATTATCTAAATATGGTTTAAACAAACCCAAGCCTTATCCTAATGGGAATTCCCACATCCTATATATATAGGCAGGTACTCCTCCATAATTTCCATCCACAACCCCATTGTGTACCGTGTCCGTTCCTCCCATCCACTAAAAATTTTTCCACTACAAATACATATTTCATCCCGTCCGACAATCCCGAACGTTCACCCAGCCGTGTCTGTAGTGCCCCGTCCCTACATCGTGCCCCGTTGATTCGTCCACGGGGTGCGCGAGAAAGGAACACTGTCGCTATCGACTCGGTCGGGACCGATAGGTCGGGATCGATCGAATCGATCGAACGGGAACGGTTGAATTAAGAACCATTCCCCGTTATGGAATGGCTTCTTCGGAACCAAGTCCCATATTCAGCGGGTTGCGTCTCGAGGATTGACTTTGCGGCTGAGTCGGGAGAGGCCTCCCGTTGCTCTGCTTTTCACGCCGCTTGCGTTGGTTTTGGCTTTGGTTTTTCGAATGCGTTTTCGTGAATGTTTTCGATGGTTTTCATGGTTTACATTTCGAGCTCGCATTTCCTATCGAACTCTTGCATAATACAGTGTTTTAATCGGTTGCTTGTGCGATTTCAGGTGATCGCGTAGGCGACGTCTAGCGCAGCCAACAAGTCCCTCGCCTCAAGCAAAAACTCAAGGTGAGTGGCTGACCCCCTTCGTCTCGACCCTCTATTTCAAATGAGAACTCGGGTAACGTTACTAAAATTGAATGATTCGCTTGTAGAATACAAGTCTTGTATGTTAGAAGTGAAAAAGAAATGTGTTGTGTTGAAAAGAGATAGAATTAATTCAGGCCTGCAGACCGACCAAGCTAATGAATTTATCACATAACAAGCCCCAACGGTATCCTAAAATACACTATGTTAATCTATCATGGACTTGGACAACTTATCGACAAAGGGAATGGTTTCTTCGAGCGGCAATCCGGGGCCACGGGACCGACTCGGCCTAGGAAGAAACTGGTTGTAGCCGAGCTGGGTAATAGGCAATCGGTAAGACGGGGACTTGCATCGGGGCTCGCTACTTGCGTTGCAAGGGTCCCGTATTACCAGGCTACGTCCAAAATGGCTGGTTAGGCCAATTGACCTCCATATCAAATACTTGATATAAATTGTTATCAACTAACATGGTAAGTTTTATGTCGCACGACGCGCTCCGCCGGAAGAAACCGTGGTGTAACTTAATGCTTCTTATGAAAATATCTAGGATGGTTAGAAAGACCACTAAAAGCAAGTTGTACGATTTTTATCAAATTCTTGAACCAAATGAGAGCATGGAAATTAATTAGCCACTCGCAATACATGTTGATTGTACTGATCCTCGCTCTCTATACAGGTGCGATAGATCTGGGAGAGCGTGCTACGTAAAGGGAGGCAACGCTCGTGTGTTTTGAAGCTTCTCCCGTGCATTGAAGCTTGGATCAACCCTTTTGAAGACTCCGCTGTTGAAGATCGAAGACAGATGGAGCGCCTTCCCACCATCCCAGCTGGTTTGTAATTTTGGTTGTAAAGTGAAGGGATGAATGTATGGAATGGCTATATCGTCGACGTTCATTTTGTAGAGTCAGTTTGTAAAAAAGCCCGCGCGGCGCCTTTGTATCGAGTCTGTAAAATGATGTTTCATTATCAATAAAGCTTATGTTTCCTTCTCTATAATGTGTGTTCAATTTACTCTGCGCATTCTGCTGTTGTTGTGTTTCGGATAACAATTATGACTATGCCTTGTGCAAGCGCAACTTAGGCTTGCACGGCATCACGCCCGGGGGACGACTATCGATTCTACGGAATCGGGGCGTGACAGTGTCGGACACCCCCGACACGGACTTCTCAATCGTCCAGCCACCACCACCGGCACTCCGGCCTCCACCTCTCGGTCCCGGTCCAACACAGAAATACCAGCCACCCGCTGCCACCACCATCTCCGTCGTCATCATCACATCCCCGCCATGACTGTCCCCGCTCCACCACAAACCAATCCCTGTCCTCAACACCCCCGACGCCATCACCACCGTCATTCCCACAACGAACCACCACAGAAAGGAAAAAGGGGGGAGGGGAGAACCCGTACCTCGCCTGACCGTAGCACCTCGCTCCTGGCCGAGCGCCGCCACCATCAAGATCCTCCTCGTCGCACCCGTCCCGGGACCGTCCAGCCTCCGCCTCCGCGCCAGGCGGCAGCCGCCGGTGGAGAGCTTCCTCCAAACCCCCTTTTCCACCCGCCTCCGCCAGGGCCAGCCGTACACCCCTCCGTGTGCTGCCACCGCCACGAGTAACGCGGCCAGCCACCGCGCCACACCGGCAGCCGACCGTGCGACCGCTCCTCTTCTGCGGTGCACACCTCCTCCGTCGACCCCCACGGCCGCTCCTCTTCCCCTGACTCCGCCGCCTCCATCAAACCCCCGCCGGAGCTCGACGCCCAAATCCCAGCGCCGAGCGCCCACCGCCGCGGGTCCGACCAAGTTCTCCAACCCCGGCGCGCGACCACCCTGTCCACGCCGCCGGACCTGAACACTGTGCCGCCTCCTCAACGTCGGTAACCATCTGCCGCGAGCCACTTGCCTCCCACCGCCGGCGAACTCCAGATCCGCACTCTTCCTCCGGCGCTCGATCCCCTGCGCGCGGTTCTCCTTCCGCCGACGCCGGTGAAGGCTCTTGTAAACCCACCCTTCCTCTCTCTTCTCTCGTCAATCTCTCTCTCTCTCTCTCACTCTCTCTCTACTGTATCGGGATGAAGAAAAAAAAATGGGGATAGGATTTAAGCAAAGTTTTTATTATTAGTATAAGTATTATTAATAAAATTATTATCATTATTATTAATATAATTATCTTTATTAGTTTTAATTTTATTATTATTATTATTATTATTATTGATTTTTGTTATTAAGGATATTATTTTTTCTTATTAAAAGAAACTAGAAATAAATAAGTATAAACATTTACAAATATGTATAAAAATTGGGTTTATCATTTTTTTTTTTTTGCATTTAATTTCTTATACAAATTTTTTTTTTTGACTAAAAATATAAATGTAGCTTCCAAAATTATAAACTAAATTTTAGTATTATTTTCAAATACTTATCTAGCTAATAAAATATAGTTTTTCTACCAAAATCTATATTTTTACGAACTTACAATTTTGGTTAAAAAGGATTTTTTTTCTTCAAATATTTATCTAGATATATAATAAAAATGTGGTTTCCTAAAAAATGGTATATCTATATATATCGATTATTTTCAAGTAGCTATTAAGAATTATTTTGGTTAATAAAAGATATTTTCAAGTGGTATGAATATTTTTCTAAAATAAATACCTTTCTCCTCAAATCCCCGCTAGTTGTCACACTTACTTATGACTAAATCATGTTTTCCTATTTTTCTGCAACCTCGAACCATTACACACCGAACATGGCTATTGGACAATCGAAACTTGCCGGATTATTGCACCGCACTCGGCACCACAGCAGGCGACTCATCAGGCAAGACACCTTGCCTTTACTGTTTAAATTTCCTGCTCAATACCATGCATGTTGTGTTTATTTTCAAGTTGTTTTTTTCTAAATTATATGTAGATGCAAATTACATTATTTTATAAAATTGGCTTAGAGTTAAGGGACTACCATCAAATTTAGGGTGTCTCATTGACTTGCCACGATTGTACACGAGTTGTGTGTGAGAGTTGTGAGTATCATATAGAGGTCACTTGCGTGTGGACTGATCCCCCGTGCGCATGCGTAGGAATAACTGTCAATAGATGCATGATTAGAAGACTTGACAGTTATCTAGATTAAAGTAGTGTGGTGGAAACGACACATGTTTGTGTGTCATAGTTACGACACACGTATAGTATCATTGGGGGAGGGGACAGCTACTAGCGTAGGGGCTACTTTTTACACACATTTGGGAGATAGTGTCTCGGATGAGCGCTACGTGTTACCCGGCCGATAGTGTCTCGGATGAGCGCTACTTGTTGGCCACTCTTTATTACATGCTTGAGACAGCCCCTGCGTAGAACGTTGTCCTCTAAATTGAATTACGCATAAAATGGTTAGGAACCTTTACCCATGCATACTTTTCTCTTGAGCTTTATTTATTCAGTTATTGGCATGATATTATGTGTCTTGTTACGTCCCTCTGAGGACCTGGTTTTTCCCCAGGTGTGTGTTTTCGTGATTTCTTGCAGGTGCTCTAGCTAAGGCCATTCCTTCCTTCGTGATGACTGCTTTTGGACTTGTCATTGCTTCGCTCGACCAATCACTTTCTTTATATATTTCTTCTCTATTTAAATTAGTTGGTAGTGGACTTTGTCTCCGCCCAACTATTGTGTACATGATAAACTCAAAATTGCTTTATATCATTATTTATCTTTGTGGATGAGATTTAGTGTCTTGGCTTTCTATATTTACAGCTTATGTGTACATACGAGCCGTATATTTACTCGTATGTATACAGTTGGCATGATACATATCTAGTCTCAAGTATTTGGGACTGGGGTGTTACATGTTTTTGTGGTGGCCCATGCTGGTCCAGTTTATCACTTCCGTTACTTTACTGTACCGATGTGAGCCTGCAATATAGGATTAGGGTCTAGAATCTCATCCACCTACTTGACTTCAAATTTCGAACTCTCGTTCGACCTCCTTGAATTGCATCTTGCTTGACTCCTTCTACCGTAAATTCTTAGTTTCGTGTTTAGTAAGATGACTACACTAGTATATGCCCATAGGTCAAACACATCGCTAGAAGAATTTTATTGACAAATAATATCCATTGAGGTTATATTTGAGCATAAAGGCATTTATTTTTCCTAGAGATATAATTTAAGGATTGGTTAATTCCAAGTTGGGTAGTAGCATATTACCGCTTCCAAAAAGATAGATAGAAATTTTAATTTGATATTACAAGGTGATATACACAAAAGGAAAGCTAGATCGAGAAAACAAATTGATTTGACTTTGCATTTTAATTTTTGAAGGCCTTTGAACATTATGACTTATTGAGTTATAGCTACACATCTTTTGGAGGAATATCAATTTGATTTGAAAAGAATCATAAAATTTTAAAAGTGGAAATATTGAGAAATCTTGGTAAAATATTTTTGGGTTAAATTATGTCATATGATCTACGAGTTATAAAGTTATTAGATTTCGAGTTTAAGGCCTTGATTATGGTTAGATTTTGGTGAAAAAAAAGAAGAAAAAAAAAGAGGGTAGTATGTTCAATTTGCAATATACAAGGACTATTTCGAGATTGATTAGGAATTTAAATTTTGACTAGACTTGGTAGCTTAAGATAATTAGAATTTTTGGTGGAGTATCTTGAAAATTTTACTGAGAAACTTCGAGGAACTTGAAATTTAGATTAGATCATATTGGTAGAGGACCAAGAAGCAAGGAAGGTCACCCTAGTGAGATAGAAGTATTGTACATTAGATTGCCATGCCACCTATGATTATGATATTGCATATACCCAAGTATAATTAGTCATCGACCAAACCAATGAACATATCTTTTGACTTACTCGACCTTCCCTCAATTCTAGATCTTTTGTCATGACCATCTAATCATTTGAAACTTGAGAAATGATTAGATTGTTCCTTGATCATACACCATCTAAGTGGCTATCATATCCCTAGAAATTGTACTCCTAATTTATTTTACCTTGATTTGTTAGAATCTAAGTTATCTTTATTCCATGCTTTAGCTCGGTCATTTATTTGGTTCGTTAATCATTATCTCATTAACTCCCACTTTCTACTTTAAGTTCTTTGGTGTCCCTATCTTGACTTTGATATTTGGAGCACAACACTAGAATTTTTCTTCCCACAAATCTCATATGTAAGACTTAGACGAGCCCACCTTCATGTAGGTATATCACGTGCCACTAAAACATGTCTCCTTATACTCTAATTTCATATTGCGACTTTCAGGTCAAAATGACTGGACTCTAATCCCTACCGTGAAACCAATATACTTTTTAACTATAGATGAGACTCGACCTCGACTAAATTCTTTCGACCCAAGGAGTGCTCGTGATTCATTTAATTCCTTAAATACTTAACTTGTGGTTTATCTTGAATACTAAATCCATTGTTTCATCACGCTGCTAGCTTAACTCTTGCAAGTTAAGTAGAATGCCTCACAGTTTAGTATTTCCATTGTCCCTATGACTTATTGAGGAACTTAGACTGTTTTTACTATCTAGCTTACTTATATTTTGACTAGCTCGACTAAAACGCCACAATATAGTCTAGTTTTGCAAGCTCACCCTTTATCAAGCTTGTTCACGACATATGTTATTGGAAGAGCTCCCACTAACATATTGTCTAATCAGAACCGGTGCATGATGGTCTGATCAACCATAGTGCACTTGGTTCGCCTTTTGTATATTGTTCAACGTGGATGGAGACGTAGTTAACTTGGCCCTAGAGTCTCCCCCGCGACTGCCTTGGCAATTCTTTTTGAACTTATTTTGACACCTTTGAACCACGTATTCATAATTGATGGTATCGTCAGTTGAACTCCTTAATTACGTTCGCTTTCAACTTTTTAGAAGGACGAAGGCGTCGTACTTTTCTCGGCCCTATCACGACTTTCAAATCGCTTAAATATAGGAGTGAAATCTAATTCGCTCTCTAAATCGTGCCCTCAACCTACCCTTAAGAGACCATAATTGTAAGGTCTCAAATTTATTTTATTTTACTTGAACCCATACTATTGCTTATTGCGCGTCATCTTAAAACATTTTCCTTCTTGCGTTAATCCATGGTTATCTTCGCATTTATTAAATTCACGACACTAATGTCTGGTTTCATTCAACGTCGTTTCCTTGTCTCGCCCAATGAATTGACTGTGCTTTCTTATCGCTATACCCTTGTGTTCTCTCACCCCCCTACTAATTCTTAATTTCGAGGACGGAATTCTTTTAAGTTGGGTAGGATGTAAAACCCCTAAAATTTCTACTATATTTTTTATCTATTTTATTAAATTTAGTACTGATTTAAAATTTTGTAATATACGTCGCGTAGTCGTATTATACATCGCGCACGAAATTTTATTTCCTTTTTGAATTTGCTCGACGATTGCGATTATGTGCGAACGTACATAATTTAGAAAAAAACATTTTTTTTCTATTTTCAAAATAAAATATATAATAAATATTTTTAGTTATCATACTGAAATTTTCAAGTTAACGATTTTATTTATGAAAGCCTTTTTTTGTTTATAGCAGTTACTAAAATAATATTCTTCATAAATATTGTTTTAATTATTTATTAATGCTTTTAAAATAAGAATATTATTTTCTAAATTATTAACATAGTATTTTTTTGAAAACATATTTTAAAATTTTGTGACAATTTAAATTTTGATTTGAATTTATGGAATGATTTAAATAAATAAATTAATACCTATATTTGATATTGATTTGATTTTAAACTAAAGGAATTTAATTGGATTTAAATTAAATTTTGATTTAGATTGGATTTGGATTTGAATTTGGATTTAATTTATTTGTAGCTATTATCTAAATATGGTTTAAACAAACCCAAGCCTTATCCTAATGGGAATTCCCACATCATATATATATAGGCAGGTACTCCTCAATAATTTCCATCCACAACCCCATTGTGTACCGTGTCCGTGCCTCCCATCCACTAAAATTTTTCCCACTACAAATACATATTTCGTCCCGTCCGACAATCCCGGACGTTCATCCAGCCGTGTCGGACACCCCCGATACGGACTTCTCAATCGTCCAGCCACCACCACCGGCACTCCGGCCTCCACCTCTCGGTCCCGGCCCAACACAGCAATACCAGCCACCCGCTGCCACCACCATCTCCTTCGTCATCATCACATCCCCGCCACGACTGTCCCCACTCCACCACAAACCAATCTATGTCCTCAACAGCCCCGACGCCATCACCACCGTCATTCCCACCACGAACCACCACAGAAAGGAAAAAGGAGGGAGAACCCGTACCTTGCCTGACCGCAGCACCTCGCTCCTGGCCGAGCGCCGCCACCATCAAGATCCTTCTCGTCGTACCCGTCCCGGGACTGTCCAGCCTCCGCCTCCGCGCCAGGCGGCAGCCGCCGGTGGAGAGCTTCCTCCAAACCCCTTTTTCCAACCGCCTCCGCCAGGGCCAGCCGTACACCCCTCCGTGTGCTGCCACCGCCACGAGTAACGCGGCCAGCCACCGCGCCACACCGGCAGCCGACCGCGCGACCGCTCCACTTTCGCGGTGCACACCTCCTCCGTCGACCCCCATGGCCGCTCCTCTTCCCCTGACTCCGCCGCCTCCATCAAACCCCGCCGGAGCTCGACGTCCAAATCCCAGCGCCGAGCGCTCACCGCCGCGGGTTCGACCAATTTCTCCAACCCCTGCGCGCGACCGCCCTGTCCACGCCGCCAGACCTGAACACTGCGCCGCCTCCTCAATGCCGGTAACCATTTGCCGCGAGCCACTTGCCTCCCGCCTCCGACGAACACCAGATCCGCACTCTTCCTCCGGCGCTCGATCCCCTGCGCTCGGTTCTCCTTCCGCCGACGCCGGTGAAGGCTCTAGTAAACCCACCCTTCCTCTCTCTTCTCTCGTCAATCTCTCTCTCTCTCTCTCTACTGTATCGGGATGAAGAAAAAAAATGGGGATAGGATTTAAGCAAAGTTTTTATTATTAGTAAAAGTATTATTAATAAAATCATTATCATTATTATTAATATACTTATCTTTATTAGTTTTAATTTTATTATCATTATCATCATCATTATTATTATTATTATTATTATTATTAAGGATATTATTTTTTCTTATTAAAAGAAACTAGAAATAAATAAGTATAAACATTTACAAA
This sequence comes from Iris pallida, assembly GCA_029216955.1. Taxonomy (NCBI): domain Eukaryota; kingdom Viridiplantae; phylum Streptophyta; class Magnoliopsida; order Asparagales; family Iridaceae; genus Iris; species Iris pallida. The sequence goes on from JANAVB010011800.1 coordinate 23,334,300, forward strand.
TATGTATAAAAATAGGGTTTATCTTTTTTTTTGCATTTAATTTCTTATGCAAATTTTTTTTTTGACTAAAAATATAAATGTAGCTTCCAAAAATATAAAATAAATTTTAATATTATTTTCAAATACTTATCTAGCTAATAAAATATAGTTTTTCTACCAAAATTTATATTTTTACGAACTTACAATTTAGGTTAAAAAGGATTTTTTTTCTTCAAGTATTTATCTAGATATATAATTAAAATGTGGTTTCCTAAAAAATGGTATATCTATATATATATCGATTATTTTCAAGTAGCTATTAAGAATTATTTTGGTTAATAAAAGTTATTTTCAACTGGTATGAATATTTTTCTAAAATAAATACCTTTCTCCTCAAATCCCCGCTAGATGTCACACTTACTTATGACTAAATCATGTTTTCCTATTTTTCCGCAACCTCGAACCATTACACACCGAACATGGCTATTGGACAGTCGAAACTTGCCGGATTATTGTACCGCACTCGGCACCACACCAGGCGACTCATCAGGCAAGACACCTTGCCTTTACTGTTTAAATTTCCTGCTCAATACCATGCATGTTGTGTTTATTTTCAAGTTGTTTTTTTCTAAATTATATGTAGATGCAAATTACGTTATTTTATAAAATTGGCTTAGAGTTAAGGGACTACCATCAAATTTAGGGTGTCTCATTGACTTGCCACGATTATACACGAGTTGTGTGTGAGAGTTGTGAGTATCATACAGAGGTCACTTGCGTGTGGGCTGATCCCCCGTGCGCATGCGTAGGAATAACTGTCAATAGATGCATGATTAGAAGACTTGACAGTTATCTATATTAAAATAGTGTGGTGGAAACGACACGTGTTTGTGTGTCATGGTTACGACACACGTATAGTATTATTGGGGGGAGGGGACAGCTACTAGCGTAGGGGCTACTTTTTATACACATTTAGGAAATAGTGTCTCGGATGAGCGCTACGTGTTACCCGGCCGATAGTGTCTCGGATGAGCGCTACTTGTTGGCCACTCTTTATTACATGCTTGAGACAGCCCCTGCGTAGAACGTTGTCCTCTAAATTGAATTACACATAAAATGGTTAGGAACCTTTATCCATGCATACTTTTCTGTTAAGCTTTATTTATTCAGTTATTGGCATGATATTATGTGTCTTGTTACGTCCCTCTGAGGACCTGGTTTTTCCCCAGGTGTGTGTTTTCGTGATTTCTTGCAGGTGCTCTAGCTAAGGCCATTCCTTCCTTCGTGATGACTGCTTTTGGACTTGTCATTGCTTCGCTCGATCAATCACTTTCTTTGTATATTTCTTCTCTATTTAAATTAGTTGGTAGTGGACTTTGTCTCCACCCAACTATTGTGTACATGATAAACTCAAAATTGTTTTATATCATTATTTATCTTTGTGGATAAAATTTAGTGTCTTGGCTTTCTATATTTACAGCTTATGTGTACATACGAGCCGTATATTTACTCGTATGTATACAGCTGGCATGATACGTATCTAGTCTCAAATATTTGGGACTGGGGCGTTACACGATGGCGGAAGATATTGTTCCAATGACTGAAAATCTACTATTGGCCCTAACTGCTCATCTACTGCTGGGGGTGATGACCGATGTGACTGAAAGGACTGAGGTGGTACATCTGGTGTAGCTGGTCATCCTCGGGATGTCGAATAGGGGCAAGTGCTAACTGAATGGTCCTCCGCTCTACAACGAAAGCATCGCATATTGGCCGCCTGACAAACTGAACTGAGATGCCCTATCTTGCCATAATAGGTACATGCTTCTTGTTCTGCCTGATACTGCTGGTCTCTCTGCCTTTGAGCCTGGGCCTGCATATACTACTGAGACTCCTCTTGCTGGAATGCATGGGCCTGCGTCGATAAAGGCCTCTGAGCTTGCCTCTGCTGAACTGGTATTGCTACCCCGAAATGGGTAACTGCAGGATGGAAGGATGAAGATCCAACTGAACTCCTCCGGAAACAAATCCCTATCATGTGTTCTGGTGATCCGCATGACAAACATAGAAAGTTGGCCCTTCGACAAGTAAGATGAGTGTGCCCTCCCCTTCCACAGAAGGAACATACGGCTGGCAACTCCTGATGTTGGTATGGATATTGGTATGCTGGTACCGGTGAGTGATGTCGAGGTAGAAAGCTTGATACGAGTGCATGGTACCTCTTACGACCCTTTGTTCTGGATGCAGTCCTCCTGGCTATATATTCGTACTCTCGTACTACCTCTACAGTAGGTCGGGCTCGATATGCTGACTGACTAGATGACTGGTACTGCCTGGCTCCAATCTGTACTCCTTCTGACTGTAAGTCCTCGACTTGAAATATCTCTGGTATTCCTTTCCCTCTATGGTCTATCAACATCTGGATACTCTGATGGAGAATGAGATCTCGTCATCACTGTGACTCTATCATATCCTTCACGATCCCTAGGAATGTATGCACATCGGAATGATCGGATACTACCTCTGCTCAAATTATTGACTGTAATGATGATACATGATGCCCTGACTCTGGGATGCCTCATCTGGATGATGATCTATTACTGGTACTGACTGATGAGGCTCTAGTTGAACTGGAAATACTGACTGCACAAGCACAGCTGGCTGATCGAGATAGACGGACATCTCTGCCCTCGGGTCGACTCTCGACTCTGCTCCTGAATGCTGAAATTGATCCTCCAAAACTGGCCTAACAGAAGGATGTTGACCTGCTATCGGCATAACCCAAACAAGATGATCAAAAGGATTAAGAATAGCACCCCAGAAAGTTAAAGGATACAATGATCAAATCGAGAGAACAAGAATGATCAACGATCAAGGCAGATATCAGGTCAAAGGATCAGAGATATAGAATAATACGAAAGATATCAATAAAGAAGAATTGTGACTGAGATATCTAAATATCAGTAACCCACATATCTGATAAATCAGACATACATAGGCCACCACTAAAACCTATGTCACGCCCCAGAACCAAAATACTGGCAAATAGGGACGGACCAGGCCAGCTACGTATACCAAAGTACTCCAGTACTCCGAAATACGTATAAATTGTCAAGACATGGGAGTTATGTAGCACCCAGTTTCTAAAATAAGGGTAATTTTGAAATTTTGTAATTATAATTATGTAATAATAATATTTAAACCATATTATGATTTTTGGTATTTTAGTTATTTTTAAAACTATTTAAAACCACGACTTGTGATTTTGATGTTTTGCTAGTGCAACCTTAGAGATTACTTAACCTAGAGACTAACCATGACCATGTGAGCCTAATCATGTGTTTAGAA